>CM040470.1:434595-449691 GCA_022758105.1 Pangasianodon gigas
GCCTAAGACTTTTGCACAGAACTGTATGTCATTAAATTAGCATCAGTTTCTCATCAAACCTTTTCTTAAAGGTTCATTTTTTTAGCTTCATGTAGTTATTAGTAGAATAAACAGAGGTAATATTACAGGACTGATTGTTTTATAAAGCTTTATTCTGTACAGTGTCTTTCTCAGACCCAGTAAATTAACAAGGCACAGAGAAATAAAAGTACAGATGTTCATTTACGCTGTTTGGCTACTGAGAGGAAGTGAAGTGTAAAAACACACACTGTTTAACTCCCATTCATTAAAATGCTTATGTACATTTATTATTATATTATAGTAACATCTTCCAGTATGTGAATTATATCACATGCATGAATTATTTCAATGCCAATTATACACTATCAAGTATTCAGGGATTAATTAGGATTCATTTATATTATGATTCTGATATAACACTGATATCACAAATGCCCATAATTTATCACAGATGAATTGCAAATGATTGATAATTGATGCCAAAAATATTTTTTTCTCTTTCTTCTCTGCTTTCTTAGTTTTTTGTTTTTTTAATTTAAAAATTTCTTCTTCTTTTCTCATTTATTTTTTTCTCTCTTCCTTGTTTTGTTCCTTCCGTTTTTTCCTAATCTCCCTGTCTTAAGAGCGGATTTAACATTGTAATTTGATGTAATCTATAGTTTATCTAAGACACAGTATTGTGCAGAATCCAGAATAAACTCGTCCTGGTGTTGATAATAAATGATTAAATAGTGTTGGATCAGAGACACATTAACACATCATCCCTTTGTTGATTTCATACTCAACAAAATGGCCGCCGCTACAGCTAGCATGATGCCAACGGCTATTTCTGACATGCGTCCCAGTTTCCTGTCCTGAAACGTGTCTTCCTTCTGCCTCTTGATCTCCTGCAGACGAGCTCGGATGTGTTTCTGTCGCTGCAGCTGCTCGCCGTAGTGCGCACGGTAGAAAGTGTCGAAATCGAAGACGTTCTGCGATCGAGCGCCGACCTCTGGAGAGCGACGATTTCTCGTAGCGTCGCTTGAAGATCCGCTCGTCGTCTCTTTCGTCGCAGTCGGTCTGCTCGAACCCCAGACGTCGGCCTCGCCGAGAATCCCTCTGTCGTATTTCTTGCGTAAAGTTTTATTCCCCAGCACGCTGTAGGCCTCGCTGATTTGTGAGAATCGTAATGCGGCGTATTCGCTGCCTGCGTTTTTATCGGGATGGTAGACGAAGGACTGCTTATAGTACGCAGTCTTGATCTGCGCCTGCGTGGCGTTCGAAGAAACCTGCAGAATGTCGTAATAAGCGCTTTTCGATCTGTATAATGGGATTTCCTCAGTGCTGGAGGTTCTATACGACCTCGACACGTTTATACGCCTGCGAGATAAAACGCCGTAACTGTGGATCGCTCGAGTCACAGCAGAAACTTCTAACCTTCTTTTACTGGAGGCCAGATGGAGGAAAAAATATGGAGTCGTCGTCAACAGGCTACCTGTAATCATAAACACATTCATTAACGTAATCATCATCAGATGGGTTTCTAATTAACGACTTAAACCTTTAATACTTCTGCAGCTTTTCCTCAGGTTTCAATTCAATTCTATTTTATTGTATAGCGCTTTTAACATCGGACATTGTCACAAAGCAGCTTTACAGAAATAAATAAACTCAGGATATAAATTGTAAATGTATAAATTTATCCCTAATGAGGAAGCCAGAGGTGACGGTGGTGAGGAAAAACTCCCTGAGACGATATGAGGAAGAAACCTTGAGAGGAACCAGACTCAAAAGGGAACCCATCCTCATCTGGGTGACACCAGACAGTGCGATTATAAATCATTACTCTTCTATAACTGTGTACTACATGGACAAATAGTGCAATTGTGTAACCAGGAAATTCATCAGTTTTCACATGAAGTCTGTTCTGTTGAAGTTCACTGATGGAGACTTTAATGTAAAAGTGTTCATGGGAATTGCAGTCCCAGTTTTAATAACTAATGAGGAATTAAAAAAGCCACAGACAGTTTCAGATTCAAACTTTAGAGCATTTTATAGAATTGTATAATAGAATATCCTTCCATAAAACATCAATATTAATCTGGTGATATGGAAAATGATAAATAGCGACATCTAGTGGTGAAAAGAAGAAAGGAAAGTGCATGTGTTTTACTTTAACAGCAGCTATAATGCTATAATTCTATATTTCTGAAATAATGTAATTTTAATCAGGCTATAGCTCAGTGTTTTATGAGCTTCAGTGAACAGGAAGTACATTCAGTACAGCTGTTCCTCTCCTCTGCCTTAAACAGCTCATTAACACTCCATTTTGTTCGAAAGCAAACTGAATCACAGCACAAACGGAGTGTGAGGAGCACTTTCACTCCGCGCATTAACACACACACAGCCTGAGACAAGGTGAGAAGGTGAGAAGGTGAGAATCCTACCGGCTCCTGAGCCGAGCCGCAGCCTGACCTCCGCCATCACGACTGCAGAGTCCCGAATCACTCCCTGCGCCCTACATGCGCACTACTGAGGGCACTGAGTGCCGAGGAGAAGGACTCAGGCAGCCTATCTAGTGCACTCTGTGTCCAACATAAACCTGGCTCAGGGTTCAGCCCAGAAAAACTCGCTTTACTTCCGGTGACAAAGAAAAGTGAAAATGTAACCAATCAGGTTCGAGGATGAATGCTGCGTCACGGATTGGTTAGACGGCGGTGTTGTTTTTGCTGCTGTTTTGTTGTTTTTTTACATTTAAAAGCAGAAGATGTAATGTTTTATTCATCAATTCAGATAAGAAGATCAGATAAGAAAAATAATAATAATTAAATTTAGTAAATATTCTAATAATAATAAATGTGATGAGGTCTAACATCCTCCTCCGCATTAATTAATTAATTAATTGGTTTATTAATTGATTAGTTTTTAATCTCCGCCCACTTTATTTCATGATAACTTGAATCTTTAGCCACGCTTTGGCACAAATCGGAAACTTTATGTGTGTAACTGTATTTATACAGCGTGTTTTTTTTTAAACGAGAAGAGTTAAGGGGCGGGGCCTAAGGGGGTGTGGGTGGAGGGGGCGTGGCCTGATGTGTCTGATGAGGCCGCAGCTGGAGCGTGATGTGAGGCAGAAACTGTGTCTCTCTCCCTGTCTTTCTCTTTCTCTTTGTGTGTTTGTCTCTCCACGGTGACATTCCGGACTAAACCCCGCCACACACACACACACACACACACACACGTCCGGTTCCAGTCGGGTTCTTTAGTGTGCATGCAGCAGAATGGAGCAGGCGAGACGCCGAATGGAGACGCAGGACAGCTCTCCTTCAGCACCGCCAGCTCAGTCAGCTCAGTCAGCTCGGCTGCTTTGCTGCCTGCTGCCTCTTCATCCTCATCATCATCAACATCATCCTCATCAACATCATCCTCAGCCTCATCATCATCCTCATCACGGCTGAGGAAGCTCACTCAGGAGGGCCGCGGAGTTCCTCCTCAGCCCACAGTCATGGTCGTGTTCTCGGCTGCGAGGGACAGCGAGCCAGCAGGAGATTCCGCCATGTCCAGGTCCGAGGAGGAGAAACGCAAAGCAGCCATTTCCACTCCGAGCAGAAGCTTACCCAAATCCCTGCGCACCTTGAACGCACCCCAGGAGGTAACCAGGCCAGCGTCATGGCTTATTTACTTACTGATTTACTTATTTATTTATTATCACAGCACTACTGAGGTGGTGTAACATATTAGCCTAATGTGTATTGTTCTCCTTTACACAAGTGTCACGTTTATTTATTTATTTATTTATTTATTTATTATAACTCTTAATTCATTTGCTACGTGTCAGTGTTTTCAAAGCCCTGGACGTTGGCGTTCTCTTCCTGTTTACCTGAATTCGAAGTCTGATTGGTGCGTCATGGCACGCGCAGGACAAGCGGCGCCTCTGATTGGCTGTTCGCACGCTGCTGTCACACTCCTGGGCTTTAATCCTGATTAATGAATCATGTTTAGGAAAAATTCCACTCTCGACAAAGATGTCTATAAACAGCAAATAAACATACTGCTGTAATGTTCTTCAGTCTAATCAGCTCCTTTTAAAGCCACACATCACTCCTTTAAAGAATAATTATTTTTATCTTTTATTCATCTGTAGTCTGTTTACTGTAGTACAGTTTCCTTAAACAATGCAAATGAGGCAGTGGATCATTACAATGCACACACTTTCACATCCAAATATCATGTTCCATGGAATCTGTGTCAGGTGTTTACTTCTCATAGAGACCTTTCACAGATAAAAAGTCAGATATTTAAATAGATGCTGATGCCAGGGCTTTAAAGCGTTCGACCCAGTGTGTGTATCTCCTAAATCAGCAACTTGGCTTGTTTGGAAAAAAAAAAAAAAAAAAAAAAAAGATAAAAAACATAACAGCAGTAATTAACAAAAATCCCAAGAAACAATTAATGCTTCAGGATGAGTCATTACATCGTATAAGGGACGTGGACTACATGATATTATATTTCAAGAAATAAGTTTTTCAGCATTAGCTTGTTTTTTTTTTAAATGGAAATATATAATAAAATTATGCTAGATGTACCTAATGAGTTGTAGTTAACACCTTTGGATAAAAATGCACAGGTTTAATATCAGTAATGATCAGTTTCTGGTGCATGATGTGGAGTTGTTGATGGAAAATATTGATATTTGCAGTAAATCTGATGAATCATCTGATGAATCCAGGTTTCAGTGATGCTGATCTGAATATTAACATTAATAATTAATATGGATGAATCCGTCTGCTGTAGTTTCCCGAGGTGATTCCTCTGAACGTAGGAGGGACGTACTTCACCACACGTCTGTCCACGCTGCGCCGGTACGAGGACACCATGCTGGCCGCCATGTTCAGTGGACGCCATCACATTCCCCGAGACGCTGAGGGACGATACTTCATCGACCGAGACGGAGCTTATTTTGGGTGAGATTATATGATTGTGTTACAGCGAGACCTCCTGCAATTCTGTCCTGGTTACTACTTATTTATTACACACACACACACACACACACACACACACACACACACACATCCCTGTGTGTGCTACTAGGGACTTCAGACTGCACATGGATATATATAGAAACATAAATGAATTATTCATCAAATAGAGAACAAAGAGTAAAATACACGATTGGTTACAAACAAACCTGATTAACGCAGATCCTCCTTCTTGTTTGTCATTTGAAACACGTTAATCTTCATCATCATAGTCTTCCTTCCACATCCCATAATAGTTATTTTTCTCTCTTACATATCTACCAGAGAAAAGGGAGATCAGAACTGCAAGATTCCTCTATTGCTCATATCTCTGCTGTGTGATAAGAGTATAAAGCAAGTGTCTTGGCAGACTAACACACACACACACACACACGCACACGCACACACACACACGTCCTTGAGAATTGGAGCTTCTTCTCATGCGAGCATAAAACCACATTTGAACAGATACAGTTCACATCATGGAAAAGATATACGTTTATAAAAATCACCACAGTGTATTAGTGCTCTCATTATGAACATGTGTGTGTGTGTGTGTGTGTGTTTTTCCTGAGTACAGGGACATCCTGAACTTCCTGCGTGAGGGTGAGCTTCCTCAGAGGGACCGGGTTCGGGCCGTACACAGAGAGGCTCAGTATTACTCCATCGGGCCGCTGTTAGAGAGTCTGGAGGACAGACAGCCTCTGACCGGGGAAAAGGTCCGCCAGGCGTTCCTCGACCTCCTGCCTTATTATAAAGGTCTCTCTCTCTCTCTCTCACACACACACACACACACACACAGGTGTAAACACTCACACAAAGAGCTGTGTGTAATGTCCTTAGATTGTTCATGTGAATAAAATTATTTAACAAATTTTTACTTTTGTTCATTAAGAAACTCTTACATTAAACTGTAGTAAATACTGAGATAATAATAAAATCCTGCTGGACACACACACACGCGCGCACACACACACACACACACACACGTCATTTGATATTATAACATGTATTTTATATGAACACTTTATTCCTCGTAGCTCATAGAAACAAGTCAAGAATCTTTCAAGATTATAAACTTAAAGATTAAAAACATTACATGTGTTTTTATGGGTTTTATTTTCATCAGTTTCTGACAACATTCACTGAACTGAACAAAATAAACGCTTATTGGTTTATTTCTGTTCGAAAATAAAATACAGATCCATGCATTTTGGGGGTGAAACGTGTTTTTGGTGCTAAAGTAATGGCACCCTAAATGAGGAATAGATTAAGAGCGAAAACTTTGAAAGCAGTTATTTTAGTATAATATATATGTATATAAAACTGGATAGTAATGTTATAATTCCTCGGTAATCTGTGTAACGTTTAGTCTTCTGATTTGGTGTGTGTGTATATTACTGGATGGATATTGATGCGTTATGGACGTAGCTGTGAAATTTATTACTGTATAAAATGACTAAAACAGAAATAAAGAATAAAACATGAAGCTGCTCTGCTCTTACTCCGACTTCAGCCTAACTCGGAACATTAAATAAGAAGAGCTATAAAATATGGAACGTTTTTCCATCGTGATATCAATCCTTCTACATTTTTGATTTACGCTCTTCTGAATTTTTTCTCCTCTAAAAGGTCTTGGTTGTGTTTGTCCCTCAGAGAATCTGGAGCGCATTGTGGAGATAGCGAAGCTGCGAGCCATGCAGAGGAAGGCTCGCTTCGCCAAGCTGAAGATCTGCGTGTATAAGGAGGAGATGCCGATCACGCCATACGAGCGTCCGCTCTTCAACTCGCTGCGCTTCGAGCGCTCCGAGAGCGAGGCCAAGCTGTTCGAGCACCACTGCGAGGTGGACGTGTCGTTCGGGCCGTGGGAGGCCGTGGCAGACGTGTACGACCTGCTGCACTGCATCGTGAGCGACCTGGCCGAGCGCGGCATCACCGTCGACCAGCAGTGCATCGGAGTGTGTGACAAACACCTCATCAACCACTACTACTGCAAGAGGCCCATCTACGAGTTCAAGATCACCTGGTGGTGAAGGAACGGGTTCTGCTTCTGGTCAGAGAGTTTAGGACGGTGGTCCAGGTTCCTTTGGGAGATTGGAAGCAGGTCGCGTCTGTAGCACTAAACCTAAACTATTTACTCATTCAAGATCATGTAGTGGTGAAGGATGGGTACTGAAACATGTCCAGGTTCTTTTAGGAGCCTTCAGTTACTGTAGCAGGTCCCGGTTCCTCTAAGAGCTTGCATGATGGCAGCAAACCTGACGCTGACGCTGACGCTAATGCTAACGATGTCGCTAATCCATCTGCGCTTAAGATCACTTGGTGAACTACATTTATAGTTTTTAGAATGAGAAGGTTACAGTTCAAACTTTCATCCAAATGCCTGAAGATCTCTTGTTGAAGTGTGTGAGGAATTCACGCAAGAACGTTCAGGAAGTCTGTCTGTGAGCTTCAAATCACTCAACGCTAAATATTTATACTTATCGGAACGGGTTCAGATCTTCAGAGAGCTTTAAGATTGCTTAATGATGAAGAGGACTTGAGGTTCTTTTAGGAGAACATTCAGGATCAGGAACATTAAAAGATCATATCATTAACCACTTCCACTAGTCCACTGCTAAGTCCCCTCGGTGGTGAAGGACAGGTTGTAGTTATTAGAACAGGCCCGGGTGTGTAAGGATCTCGCAGGAAGGTTGGTGTCTTCAGCTTCGCTTGTTCTGGTTCTGGTTCTTGTCGGGATCTTCTTCCTGAGCGGTGTTAGTCATGAGCAAGTGCTGGTTCTGTGGAAGCTGTTTAGTTTGTAAGCGCCGGTGTCGTGTCCTCTGTGAGTGTTGTTCTGTCTCGCTGCAGTGTGTGTGTGTGTGTGTGTGTGTGTGTGTGTGGAACTCTCGACTCGTCAACTGGAATCATGCTGCGTTCTTTGTGCGTTTCATCTCAACCTGTTGTCCAGATATTTGGACGAATGCAAGACCACATGCGAGCTGTTCCCTTATTTCATTGTAGGTGTTGTGAAGAATTCAGTCTTTCTGAAGTGATTAAAAATAACTCCATCTTCAGATAAGCTGCAGGAGTTTATTAATAACATGTAGTTTCTCTTGCTCCCTATGCAGCGGGTGACACTTTCTTCAGGTGTGTGAGGTGTAACGTGTTTCTGCTAAGTCTGCCTAACATTCATTTAACAATAAACTGTAAGCTGTAGTGTGTGTGTGTGTGTGTGTGTGTGTGTGTGTGTTAAGCAACGCTGCACTGAACTGACTGTTAGTGTCTTTTCTGTCACTGAGACACGTTCCTCTTCCCTCTGTAGCGCTCAGCTCTGATATTTCAGGCTAAAGGATCAGCTCAGCTGTAGCCAGATGATCTCGCTGTAACTAATCCACGTTTTTTTGGTGTATTTTTTTATTTCTGTGTGAGGGCTGTGAGGCTGGTGAAGCTGCATGAGCTCTCAGGATAAGCGGCGGTTTTGTTGTCTGTTTAACTCGATGCAGTTTCCTCTGTTACTCTGCTGCACTCCAGTGTAAATGAACCGAACCTCATGTTTGTACTGCTTCATTGTGCTGATAATAAACTCTGTATATTTTGCCATTTCTATGAAGAACAAGAGAATCTGTTGTGGGAAAACCTGATAAATCCGTATAGAGGAGTGACAGGGGGGCGTTTACTTTTGCAAGCTTCAGGATTAACTGTCACAAAACCTTTCTTTTTTTTTTTAACAGCTAGCATATTTCTGGAGATTTGTGGTTTATCTCCAGTCTTTTTTTTTTTTTTTTTTTGATTGATTCTAGTGCTCTAAAGAAACACACTCTGCTCAGCTCACATGAGAAGAATTCCCACATTCCGACTGGGAATTCCAGCATTCCAGCAGTTCATTTCATGTGGGAATTATGAGTCTGGGTAACTTTCTGACAGCAACGACTTCTCCGACAGAACTTCCTACTTAAAAACATACCGTGTGTCTGAAACAAAAAAGTGTGATTTATCAATTTCAATTTGAATTTAAAGTACTTTATTGGCATGATTGTTTACATACAATATTGCCAAAGCATCAGTATAGAAAAAAAAATAAGAAAAGAAAGAAGAATTTAAAATAATAATAATAATAATAATAAAAATAATAATAAAAAAATAAAGTGACAAAATGAAAGGTGCCAGTGTAGGACAAATGTATAAGGCTTACAATAATTATGTACATATACATAATAAAATAAATAAATAAATACAGTAAATTAGGAATAGAGTAAATAAGATCTATGTTGAGTTTGTACAATTGTCCAGTGAAATGTGCAGCTCAGATTTATCTTTCATCTCATAATGAATTCCAGCTGATCAGTTTCCCCTGTTTAATGACCAGGTTTAATAAATATTAAACTGTTTTATAGCTGTGTTCATCTGTTTAACATGAACACAGCTATAAAATCTACAGCTACATGTTTTATCTAATAAGTGAAATGTCTGAGTGTGAACGCTTTCAGATTAGACTCGGAATAACGGGGAAGTTTTCATGTCCATCCTCTGGAATTCTCCTGCACGGTGTGAATGCAGTGTTAGTGTGTGTGTGTGTGTGTGTGTGTGTGTGTGTGTGTTTGTGTGAAATATTCAGTGTCAGAATATGGCATATTGCAAACTTTCACAATCAGCTTCAGTGAAAAAGGAATAAATTGGTGCTCGTGCTTTTCCTGATCAACCGCCAAGATTAAAGGTAAGAATCAGAAAACCAGTTAAACATAAATCAGAAAAATAGTGTGTTATAAAATCTAAACAACAACAAAAAATATATAAAAACCAAAAATGAACAAGATCAACCTTTGTCATGGTGATATAAAGACTTAAATGTATTGCTTGTAGCAGTTATTTCATCACGTTTTAATTATAAACACTGACTCTTACTATCAGAAATATATTTACATTCAGTGTTACTGTCTTTATTACAGGTTTATAATCGTGACCTACACACAAAACCTCGGCCTTTTCATAATTATTTATTTTAAAGCTGTATAAAGAAGAGAGGTGGTCGCAAATACGTCAAATAAAATAATTAGAGGAGTGTGTAACATTAAAAAATCTTCACTGTGTCCAAATACATACATCATTACATCACACAGACAAAGCGCTGAGTCTTAATGCATGTTCTTTATTACATATTTATTTATGATTTATTATATATTTATTATATATAACATATACAATTATATGTTACTGTAAAAGGCAAATTTATACATTCTTCACCACAGAGAGGATTTAAACACAAATATCAGCATCACAGTTTCAGAATAAAATAAAATTAAATAAGTACTTTTAAAAAGAAAGAGAATAAAATACAATAAAATAAATAATGAATTTAGAATGAAGTTATAATATCAGCATGACAGTAATAAGAGATAATTTAATATTTTGAAAAGAAAAAAAAGTAAAAATGAAGTGCAGACTGAAGAGCACTGTTAGTATCTGTGTAATAAAAAAATCATTTATAAAAATGCTCTTTTACTGTGGTTTTAAGTTTGACCTGAAAAAAACATCTCCTTCACATATTTAAAGTTATGAATATGAACTGCGTTTTTGTGAAAACTACTCTTTATCCAGAAGGTGACTGTGCGACAGAGCCTCTCTGCGGCGTCAGCGGGCAGCGTCGCACAGATATGACGTCACTGTGTGATTGCGCCAGCCTGGGGACGTGTTGCTGTCGCTGATCAGGTCTGTCTCTGTTTCTTCCTTTATAACCAAACAACTGCTTATTTTCTTTAAATGTTCTGACAGTTTGGGTGTTAATGTTTTCGCTGTAGCGTGTGTGTGTGTGTGTGTGTGTGTGCTAACGCTAACTAGCTTGTACACAGTGATCATGAGCAGTAAACAGCTGCAGGTTTCTGCACTTCACACTCGCTTTATTCCCCTGCACTGAGCTCAGTATACAACTCCTCACCTCGGCTTGTGTGTTTTACACTTATTTCTCATCCCACCTCTGATGACCTTCTTATTAAATAACCTGAATTAATTATTAAATAACCTGAATTAATTATGAAATGAACTGAATTAGTTATTAAACTGAATTAGTTATTAACTCTTTTCACCAGAGGAAAAAACTGGAATTTGTGCCTGTTCTGGTTGTGTCTGTGTTCAGCACTCAACACATTTTAAGAATTTAAGAATTTGCAGTTTTTCATAAGTATTTCTTATCTTTTTACTTTGCCTATTAGGTTTAAATGTTATAATTTTATTATGGCAGTTGTATACGGTGTTTTACTCCAATAAGCTTTAGTTGCACAGTCTGTTTTATCTCTGTGCCAGTGTTGTTGTGGAGAGAGGTGAATTGTTTGCCAAGAGTCACGATACTCTACACACAGAAACCCAACAGCGTCCTGACTAATCTTATAACAGACTTGTGGCGATAAAGTCATTCGTTTGTTTATACTGATTGAAAATAAGTCGATTTCCATTCCGCTGGTGGAAGGGAACGCCTGAGTACTGCTAGAAAGGGTTAAATAAACTGAATTAGTTATTAATTAAAACTGAATTAGTTATTAATTAAAACTGAATTAGTTATTAAATAAAACTGAATTAGTTATTAAATAAAACTGAATTAGAAGCAGATCAACATTAAACTGAAGGCTAAAGCAGATAAACTGATCATATTAACGCCTGTCAGTTTATTGTTTTGTATTTTATTTCTCCTGCATTTCATATTTTAGTCTTTTTTCCCGACACATGAAGCTTCATGTAGATAAACTGAAGCAGATTAAACACTAAAATATGTAAAAGCATCTGATAAGCAGAAGCAGTCTGAATGAATTAACAGTGAAGTGCAGGAGTTTGCACTGGGACGTGATTTCACAGGATGAGCAGCTCTGCATTCCTGACACGATGATGATGATGATGATGATGATGATGATGATGATGATCTCCCAGATCAGACGCTCAGAGAGAGTTTTATCTGAAGCAGAGGATGATTTGACTCTCAGTCTCTCAGGATGATGGCGTTGGAGTGAAGAGTGTGTGACCCGAGCTGCACCGCGCCGTCACGAGTTCACGAGTTCCCTAATGACTTTACTTCCTCGTTTTTTCGTTCGCTGGTCGGTTAAATAAAGCCGTTCTGCAGCCGCGGATCTGCTCCGGGATTTTCATGCAGTTTCAGCAAATGTTTTAGAAAAAAACTACAGACTCGTGTAAAGCTTTATTCTCTTTATTCTCTGCACAGAAACTGAAACTAGAACGCCAGTGAAGTTTAAAGAAAATGTTCTGGAAAGATCTGTAACTTTTCAGGAACTCAGGTCAGGACAGGAACTCAGTGTTAGAGGTGTGTGTGTGTGTGTGTTTGTGTTTATCTCCTGCACTTATGATGTTTGTTTGTTCTGACCTGCAGTATTTTCTTCATATCTGATCTCCTGCTCTCACCCACATGAAAGTAAAAAGTACTTCACTGTGTTTATTCCTGCGTGTGTGTGTGTTGTAGACGTGATGAGTCAGCGGTCCGAGCGGCGAGGGATCCATGTGGACCAGTCCGAGCTGCTGTGTAAGAAAGGATGCGGTTACTATGGTAACGCGGCGTGGCAGGGGCTGTGCTCTAAGTGTTGGAGGGAGGAGTACCAGCGCGCACGACAGAAACAGATCCAGGAGGACTGGGAACTTGCCGAGAAGTGAGTGAGATTCTAATCTGAGTAAATCAGTCTGTTATTAATGATAACTTTATTCCTTTATCACTGAGAGTCATTGCGCTGTTTACGTAACTGTGTGTGAAATCCTCAGATAAACCTGAACTCTATCTCCATAACCAATATTCCTCATATTTCTTCATTTCCAGCTCGAATCCTCAAATCCTTAGCTGTTTCTCTCTAGCAAGAAAATCTCATCAGAAACCATCACAGATGAATAATTTGTCTACAATCCTCTATATTCCATCTCTCTCTCTTTCTCCATCTCTATCTCTCTCTCTCTCTCTCTCCATCCTCTATATCCCATCTCTCTCTCTCTCTCGCTCTCTCTCTATCTATCCTCCATCTCTATCTCTCTCTCTCTCTCTCTCCATCCTCTATATCCCATCTCTCTCTCTCTCTCACTTATAAACGCTAACGTAAACGTTCACTAATGCTGAAGGTTTGTTCGTCTACATGGCAGGGAGTGTCCTTAGAATGAAGATTAGCTGTTTCTCTTTAGCAAGAAAATCTCATCAGAAATGATCACAGATGAATAATTTGTCTCCAAACTGACCCTCTCTCTCTCTCTATCTATCCTCTATATCCCATCTCTCTCTCTCTCTCTTTCTCCATCTCTCTCTCTCTCTCTCTCTCTCTCTCTCTCTCTCTTGCACTGCTTTGAAGAAACGAGCCAGACGCAGGTACCTCAGGAGGCTGTGTGATGCGCAGCCTGACGTGCAGCTTGATTATTACGTGTTTATTACATTTTGGACTGCAGGAACGTCGGAGTACCGCTTCCTGTAAAAATTGATTCTAGGGAATTTTCCGGAGCGTTTGGATTTGTTTCTTTGTTGATGCAAAACTAATTTGTGTAAACTTGGGAAAATGAAATGTCGCTGTATTTATCCATCAGTACGGTCTTCCTGTTACGCGTCTGTCATCGCTCACACACACACACACACACACACACACACACGCCGCAGGGGTTCTACCTGGCCGTGTTTATCCCGTTAAACCCTGACCACAGAGTTATTTTTCTCCCTTTCAGGTTACAGAGAGAGGAGGACGCAGCGTACGCCAGCAGTCATGGCTCTCAGTCTCAGCCCTCTCTCACTGCCTTCTCCAAGTTCGAGGAGAAAAAGACCAACGAGAAAACGCGCAAAGTGACCACTGTGAAGAAGTTCTTCAGCCCGTCATCACGCAGCACCACGAAGAAAGGTACGAATACTGTCACGCGTTCGATCGGCACGACTGAGGGAGGGGCCGTGAGTGATACGGACATGTCTGTCTCTCTATCTGTCTCTCTCTCTGTCTGTCTCTCTGTCTGTCTCTCTATCTCTCTCTCTCTCTGTCTGTCTCTCTCTCTCTCTCTGTCTCTCTCTCTCTCTCTCTCTCTGTATCTGTCTGTCTGTCTGTCTGTCTCGCTCTCTCTGTCTCTCTCTCTCTCTCTCTCTCTCTCTCTGTATCTGTCTGTCTGTCTGTCTCTCTCTCTGTCTCTCTGTCTTTCTGTCTCTCTCTCTCTTTCTTTCTCTGTCTGTCTCTCTCTCTCTGTCTGTCTCTCTCTGTCTCTCTCTCTGTCTCTCTCTCTCTGTCTGTCTTTCTGTCTCTCTCTCTCTTTCTCTCTCTGTCTGTCTCTCTGTCTGTCTCTCTCTCTCTGTGGTGAGAAATTTAAGTGTTGCAGCATCATCAGTAAATAAAAACAAATTAATTAAATAATTAATTATGATTTAAAAATAAAAGCATGAATGAAAACCAGGAAAGCAAGTACAAATATGTAGCAGGTAATAAAATAAAAAATTATAAAATGTTCATGTGATGACGATTGGCTTATCTTTTCTCACAGATTCTGATTCATTGTGATTTTAAAATGAAAATAATCACAACATGTTTAAAGGTTTTCTGTTGATGTGAATAATTATCCTTTTTATACGGACCTTTAATTTCTTTTTATTCTTTTAAGAAAAGATCCAAATACAGGATTTGATACAATAAAATAAATAAGAAGATAAAATAAAGTCAATACATGAGGTTAAATCCATAAATCAAATAAAGTAATAAATTAGAGGTGAAGAATTAGGCAGAATAATGACAGTGAAAAATGCCGAATATGCAAATTAGAACACGCCCCTAAAGCGTGTGTGTGTGTGTGTGTGTGTGTGTGCGCGTGTGTGTGTGTGTGTGTGTTTCCTCACCCTGTGCCCCGCCCCCATTCACACATCACTTCCTCTTCTCATCATGTCGTTTGCTTAGAACTGATTTAATTAAAGTTTGAACACGGAGGTGTGAAATGAGGCAGAAACTCTTAATCTTTTCATCTTCAGTGTTTCATTTCATCTGTTTTTCTTTTCTCTCTGTTGATGTTTTACTGATTATTCACTTTGTTCATCATTGTTTTGTTTTAATGTCCATCATCACATCACCTGCACTCTCTCTCTCTCTCTCTCTCTCTCTCTCTC
>CM040470.1:466818-476826 GCA_022758105.1 Pangasianodon gigas
GAAGGATGGTGTAGGCCCAAACTTCTGTTTTTTTGTTTCTATTAAAAGTTCTATTTCTATATCTGTTTATTCTATCTATTTCTATTGTTTCTCTTTTTTTTTTTTTTTTTTATTTCAGCGTGTGTAATAGTTTTAGATGTTGGTTTAATGTTATAGATTAATTTCTATTTATTTAACCAGATTTATTTTGTCAGTATTTATATTATTTATTTACTGATGTTTTTTCTTATCGCTATTTTACGTTCTTACCTTAAAGCCATGTAATATAGTCAAGCTGAATCCCAAATGTGCCCTACGTAGGGCACAATATAAGCCATTCTGCACCCTACCTCGTGCCCTTCTGCATAGTGTAGAGCTATATTTGAGAGTAGGCCACAGAGAAGCACGGCTCCTTGTGATTGTGTTGTTTCTTTTAATGTCTGATCAAATTTGCCCTCTGTGTTGCTGGAAATTAAAGTATTGGCACCCCTTTCCCCATCTCATGGTTCCGTGTGTGTGTGTGTGATGTTAGGAGCTGTCTGACGGTGACCTGGAGGTGGACTGTCTGACCGGAGACGAGGACGTGAACCCTCTGGACGGCAGCAGCACGTCCGGCAGCTCCACGGCCACCAGCAACACGGAGGAGAACGACATCGACGAGGAGAACATGTGAGTGACGTGTTCGTCGCTCTCGCCGTGTCGGCATTCTTTTACGTTTCGTCTTTTACCTCTAGCAGCGTGGCCAACGACACCGTTTTGTGGGTGATGCCTAAAGCTCAACATTCGGCAGCCCTGTGAATCCTCTACAATTACAAAACGTAAATTCTGTATAAACATGAAATGAAATGAAACGTTTCCTCAACTCCTGACTCCAGGAACCTGGTATTGCTTACTAATGAGGTACAGTAAGCGAAATATAATCCAAACACACGAAAGCTGGTCACAGCGAGCGAGAGATGACCTTAGCTAGAGAAAGTTGGACATAGTAATCAAGAGCTGAATCCCTCGTGAGTGAGTGAGCGAGTGAGTGAGCGAGTGAGTGAGAACTGACCTGAGCTCTTGCTTGCTGGACACACTGAGTGACAGCTGAAGTGACCTAAAGCTCGACCTGAAAAACTGAGTGAGCTGTAAAATGTGCGCATGTACATAAAGCTGGGGTTTATTCACACTGGCTGCTGATAATGTTGTTGTTTAAAGTGGCTAATTTCCTGCTGTAGACATGCAGACAGTTGAGCCTGCGCTGGAGTGCTGGCATTTAGGAGCGAGTAGGCGGGACCAATTCAGCCTGAAAGGGCAGCTTTACCCAGAATTCATCTCTTCTGCACTCTGTCTAATAAAAGCACAGCTTCTCTCACTGAGCTGAAATCACTGTGTGTGTGTGTGTGTGTGTGTGTGTGTGTGTGTGTGCATTTGCACTGGAAAAGTGTTTGAGTATTTGTAGTGAGATGTCACAGTGGTGCTCCTGCCTTGAGCTAGCGCCACACACACACACACACACACACACACACAAAGCGCTCTCAAACCAGATGAGACAAATGAGTCATCAGAGCTCCTGTGTCCAAATGCCTCATCCTCTCCCTCTTTTTCTATCTTTTTCCTCTCTCTCACTCACACACACACACACACACACACACACTTCTACAGTCACGCTCACATGAACACTCTCTCTCGTTCACCCACGCACAATTCTCTTCACACTCAGCCGGTTGATTTTGCTGCAGGACTCTTCATGTCGGCTCCGTGTTAGATGCCGCACTCTCTCGCTCTTCCTGTGTGATTTCCAACTGAAGCTTTTACGCTGACACGATCCCGTCTCGAACTACCGCACGCTTTACCGCTGAAAAATAAACGGCAGGTTTGGTTTAAACGCAGCGCTGCTGACCTCGGGGCCTCGGGGTCGGCTGCAGTGATCAGGAGATGAGATGCGAGTAACAGAAGCTCTACAGCACTGGAGAAGTTCACGCATACATTTCACCACATCTGCTCCACTACAGAGAGAGTGTGAAAGATAATGAGTGTATTTAAAACATGACTTCATTATAGCTTAGTATCTTAGGAAAAGGTGTAAATATAAATCTGTTAGGAGTTTGGTTCATGAAGGCATCAAATCTTTTTACGCACAGTCATGCTTGCTGTGCAGTTGATAAGATTTATATCAGTAGGTACTGAAATTCACAACATTTGACCCGGTCGTGTAATTGAGCAGGAAACCAGATCTCTGCTACAAACTGTGAAATCCTTTACTCTAGAATACGCTGTGTGTTAGTAACCTGCTGACGTGTGACGACGGGACTGTGAATCACTTCTTAAAAAGACTTTTTCGGTTCCATGGACAGCATGTTGTCCCCGTGACCATGTGGGTGTTCTCTGGGTCTTTCAGTTTCCTCACTCCTCCAAAAAACATGTCAGTAGGCGGACTGGTGACTCCAGATTGCCCCTCAGTGTGAGTGTGTTCCTGGGATAGACTCCAGATCCACTGAGACCCTGACCATGACAGACTGAAGTGTGTAGGTCAGCACCTAGCCACCCGCTTTGGTATTAGCTGGCGATTTCTCTGCAATTTTCCTCTTAAAGACGAATACGGAGAGTAATTTCAAGTAGTGAATTTGCTGCACGACAGAAAAATGTTCGCTCTATCAACCAGAGAACACAAGTTCGAATCCCGGCAATGCCACAGACATCCATGGCCGGGAGCCAAGAGACCGCAAAACCACGGTCTGAGAACTTGCGTATGTGGAAGAGGGCAGATAGTGCTTTAGTCAGAGCGTTACGCCGCCCTGTGACGCAGCATGAGCAGCGATACGAAAAGATGTGGTTGGATGGCTTCACTGAATATTTCTGGCTGTGATATGGAGATGTGTGTGTGTGTGTGTGTGTGTTGTGCTGTGCTCATGTTTCTGTACTGACGGCTCTCTCTTCCACCAGGTCTGGAGAGAACGACGTGGAGTACAGCGGAAACCTGGACCTGGAGGAAGGAGAAATTCCTGATGATGTCATAGGAGCCACAGGTGATCACCTCTTTATTCCTCAGCACAGTTTGGCATCACTCTGCACCAGCATCAGACTCAGGAAGGGGGCGTGGCCTAAAGTCTGAAGCCGAAGATTATATGTTAAGTGATTTGATGATAGAATTTTCAATGCATATTTATTTTATATAAAAACTGTGTAGTTGGTGTTGCTGAGATAAATTATGATTTAAAGCGACGGTGTGATTATTCAGACATGCCGACTCTAACCTGGGGGCCGTAAGCTTCCGTTTTTGGCCGATCTGTTTGTGTAAGTGACCCACGCTGACCCGAGTGTCTCCCCCTGCTGCTCAGGAGGCTCCAGCGCAGGAATCCGGGGTTCGAGGAGGAGTGCAGCAGGAGCCACGGCCAGTCTGCTGGAGATCGACCCAGTCATCCTGATCCAGCTACTGGACCTGAAAGAGCACAGCCATGTGGAGTCTCTGTGGGGAATCCAGCCCCGGCCGCCCGCCTCACTGATCCCTAGCCAGGGTAACGCTCTTTAATAAGCTCCTCTTACCCACTCGCGTTATAATTACAGCGCAGTGTGTGTGAACCCCTGAGGCTACTGCAGATCATCAGCTGACCTCAGCGTGCTGTGATTATTAACCACTAAAACACTGAACACACTGGGAACAATGTGAACCTGCTATTTATTTCCTAAATTAAATTAGAACGCTGTTTCAAACTAGAAATAAAAACATAAGTTCAGTTGCTCTAATTTCATTCCCTAAACACAATCTGTTTGCGCAGCGACCTTGGTTTCGGCCCGTAAAGAGCGAGAGCGTCGTTCTCAGGCTGTGCGCCGCTCTACCCCGGACTCGGCCGTCCTGACCCGACTCAAGGCCCAGATGGCCGAGGTTCGCAGCAAGATGGCGGATGTGAAGGGGCAGCTGGAGGCCCGCGCCGGCGTCTCTGATGCTCGCATCACTCCTCTGTGCTCGGTTCTGGATCACAACGCCTCGACCGACCCGGAAACAGCAGCAAGACGCAAACCACGAGAACTCGATCTGCTGTTTAAAGCTCCCGGGACGAGCAGACACGGCCGCCACGGTACGGAATAAACCACGCGATAATTTATTACAGAAATTGTTCCTGTTAACACTTTAAAACACGGCAGCATGATTGGAAGTGTGTGTGTATGTACGTGTGTGATAGGTGGCAAGAAAGCTGTCTCCCCCAAGCAGGAAGTGGGAGGAGCAGTGGGCGGAGTCTCTCTGCGCCGGAGTGGTGAGGCTGGTGAGAAAGAGCTGAGAGGAGCAGTAGGAGACGCTCTCGAACCATCACTGTGCCCTAGAGAGGGACCCTCCACTGCAGAGAGTCAGTATAAATCCGGTGGCCTCGTCACAAATCAGCACTGTGCCCTACCCTCGCACCACTCCTGGGGTTTTTGATTCGTCCTCTTTATTGTGTTTAGGTTCAGCGAAAGCTCTGAGTGCGCACACTTCCCCTCCGTCTGTCCCCGGTTCCTCCGAGAACCGCCCCAAACCGGACGAGTCTCTGTACGGAGCCGCTGGGAGCGACGCTTTCACCCTGCCTGTTCTGAGCACAGCGCCCTCCGCAGGCAGCAAACAGCGCAGGTCCACCTGCAGCACGTAAGGATCATTGCAGCGCACACACACACACACACACACACACACACACACACACACACTGTTCCTCTCTCGCTGTGTTTCAGTGCTGCACTGCTGACCGACACATCACTAGATTTCGAGCATGACTGCTCCGGAGACATCCACCAAACACTGCTGAGTCTCACAGAGCCGCCATCTTCCTCCTCACGCCCTGAAGAAGGTGATACACCTTTATCTCTCACACACACACACACACACCTGTAGTGTAGTCAGTCCCATGATTGTCAAGAGGATGGACAAGCTCATTACAACACAAATGTTTCATAAATCACACTGCTTCGGTGTTATACTCAGAACTGCCAGATTTTACACAGGATTGCACTGTGTGTGTGTGTGTGTGTGTGTGTGATGTGTGATGTGTGCTCACACATCAGGGTTGCTGTGTCAGAAGCCGTCTGCACACCTGTTGCCAGGTATGAGCAGTGACAGTGAGGTGGAGTGTGATACTGAGAACGAGAATGAGGACGAGGCTGGAGTTCTGGAGGATGGAGAGGTTCTCCCAATGCCCTGCTCAGGTTCTTATCCTGTCTCTCACTCACTCACACACACACACAGACTCTTTTGGTTCCATTTGTAGGGTTGTTGTTTATTTTGCCACAGCTGCATTACCATTCTGTGGTGTATTTAGTGTTTATTAAAGGCTTTACATGGATGGAGTGGAAATTGTGTGTGTGTGTGTGTGTGTGTGTGTGTGTGTGTGTTTTAGAAGAGCAGCTGCTGCCAGATGATCTGAGCTTTGTGACCGGGGAGACCACTGAGAGGTGATCAGCAGACTTCCAGACCACACGAGAGTGTGTGTGTGTGTGTGTGTGTGTGTGTGTGTTATGTTTAAAGTTACAGAGCCTCATTTACATGAGGATACAGTATTTAGAAATGGAAAGCTTATATACTACAGAGCTGTGCATTCCGTTACGTGACCAAGGGTGTACATATATATATATATATATGTGTGTGTGTGTGTGTGTGTGTGTGTGTGTGTGTGTGTGTGTTTCCTGGATGGAGATGTTTGACTTGAGGAGCAAAGGTCAATATGTGTATTTAATTAAGGACTGATTTAATACTGATTCTAAACACTGTGTTGTTTTTTTTGCACTTCTGTTCTTTAATACGTTTAAAACAACTGAAGTTTATCAGACGGCTTTTTTTTTGCATTAAGTAAATAGACGCTTGATAAACTCTTACAGGAGCATTTTGGCCAAAAATTAATTGTACACACTGTCCCCTTTTAATTCCAAATCTAGTCTCCACCTACCAGACTTTAGGCCATGCCCCCTCCCTGAATCTGTGAAAGTGATTCAGCTTCGAGATCTGGCATCGACTGTTTCTCTCTCTCTCTCTCTCTCTCTGTGACTCTGTCCTCTTGTCCATGTTTATAGATAACCGTGTGTCAAACAGCAGACGTTTAATCTGTAATTAATTAATAGACGTCTTAAACATTTAATCTTAGGCCGAATTGTTCCTGAGTGAATTTAAGGTCTGAGGATTTTGGCACAATCGGTGAAAGTTGCTGCTGCTGCTCTTCTTCTTCCTGTATTTATATTTTGGTTTATTTTCCAGTTAGAGATGATTTTTAATGCCATTTGGACTCTAAGTTTGTGAACACTACTCCTTGTGATGTTTTGCAGCTTTCTGATTTACTCTATAGCATGCTCTTTTATTTCCTCAGTGGGAGATGGGAAGTGTTTCTTGGTGCACAACGTCCTCCTCCAGCAGGGGGCGCTTTCCTGAGAGAGCATGTTACACACAGGCACGTGCTGATGCTATCACCGTTATCGTTCTACACCATGTTTATGACATTAAATAACTCTCACCTGCGTCTCATTCGAGATTCATCTTCATCACTTGGAGGCAGGAGTTTATCTGACTCTCTGCACTGCTTCATTAAGAAGGTGCTTATCTTTAAAAAAAAAAAAAAAGAAAGAAAAAAAGTTCACGATAACAATATTACGTGTAAAATATCGCGGTGTATCGTGTTACTGATTATCAGCACGTACCTGGTTCCACATTTCACGCTCCCACGTTCAGTTCATTTTTTATTTTAGTTTTTTTTTTTTTTATTATTTGTCTGTACTGTTTTCTTTCCAATGTCATAATAAACGTTTTATTTAAAAGGTTGGTTCGTGTGTGTGTGTGTGTGTGTGTGTGTGTGTGTGTGCACACGCCTGCATGTCTGTTTCCTCTTAAGGCTTTAACGTCTGTAATGTTTTCACTCTAATCTTTCCCAGTTTACTCCAAACTCACTTCAACTTGAAAGAATCAAAGGGTGCTAATAAATGTTTATGTGAAATGAATATGTGTATATATTTTTTTTTAAGTTGTAAAGGTTTCAGAAATGGAACTACTTTGTAGGATTGATTTGTACTTGTGTGTGTCTGTGATGTGGCGTATAGATACAACTACAACCTTCAGGAAAGTGTAAAGTAACCGGAACTACTTTTTACTGCATCGCTCCAGTGTTTTAAAGTTTATAAGTTTATAAGAACAGATTTAGGAAGATTTTCTCTCACGTCTGTTTCATCTGAACACTTTGTGTTGAAGTTATGTTTTATATTTGTGTAACAAACTGTAGTTTGTTAAGAGAGTTTAAAAAAAACCTAATAATAATAATAATAATAATAATAATAATAATAAAAGGGTCCCCAGCATCAGGCCTGGAGGAACACCATGTGATAATTCTGCCTTTATGAGTAAGTTTGGAGTAAACTGGATTTCTGTTCTTTTAGTACAGGGAGAAGAGTTTACACTCATAATCACACACACTACAGACACAGTGCAGAGAGATCAGAGTGAAAAACACTGGACTTTAACTCGATTGCATCCTGCTTGCTTTTTGGCTGCGTCTACAGCTCCACGTTAAAGAGCTTCCTGCGTTCTCTGAGCTTTTCTTGCATTACTCTGCTTGCGTGCATGTAGATCTTCACTGTGGTGGTGTTTCTAACCCGAGCCTGAACAGAACCCCTGCCCCGGTCCCAGTCTGTGTACAGGGCGATGTACATGTGTCCTGATTACAGCTGCACTTTCCTCTTCTCTCAGTCTCTTTCTGCACTTTCTGCACGCTTCCTGTATAAAGGGCACGTCTCAGACCAGAGGCGTTTGCTTTGTGTGTGTGTGTGTGTGTGTGTGCGCGAGCTCGTGTCTTTGCTGCAAACACACTGGTGATGTACATGTAAAAGATGTATTTATGTAATACACAACGAAATAAAAAGAATTTGATCAAAGTTTGATTTGTTGATGCATTTTATCTATAAATGGGCCATTGTGGGTCTGTAGTGTTTGTAGTGTGTGTTTTCCTTTGTGTGTTTGTGTGTTTGTGTGTGTGTGTGTGTGTGAGAGAGAGAGAGAGAGAGAGAGAGAGAGAGAGAGAGAGAGAGATATCTATCTGTGCCAGCTTTAGTGAGATTTGGCCTTGGCTGTGTTTTTGTGGATGGCTGATTGTTGGCATTGTCTTCATCCTCATCACGTCTGCTCTGTGTGTCTCTCCTGTCCTCTGGCCACACACACACACACACACACACACACACACACACAGAGAGAGACAGAGATAGAGATAGAGAAGGCGGTGTCCTGTCCATCACGACGCTTGCTCCCAGCTATTTGTGTTCTTTTCCGTCTTTCTTTTCACTAACACCAGCTGTCGTGTCCTTATAGAAACTAGACACACACACACACACTTTGTAGTGAAGCTCAGTGCTCTGATCATCTTCTGAAAATCTCCCTGTCAGTTTTTTTTTTTTCTCCCATTCTTTAAGAGTTTCCCCTTTAGCACAGCGGCTCTCTGTTTTACTTTAGTAAAAAAATTTACAGTAAAGTTACAGAGAATCAGATGAACTTTGACTTTTTTTGTTTCACTGGAATTTTAAATACCTGACTGGCTGAGAGGTGTGTGTTCTTACATCACAACACTTCTAATGTGGGTCACATCAGATAGACAGATAGATAAATAGATAGGTAGATAGACATATAGATAGATAGATAGATAGATAGGTAGACAGATAGACAGATAGATAAATAGATAGGTAGATAGACATATAGATAGATAGATAGATAGATAGATAGATAGGTAGACAGATAGACAGATAGATAAATAGATAGGTAGATATACATATAGATAGATAGATAGATAGATAGATAGATAGACAGATAGATAAATAGATAGGTAGATAGATAGATAGATAGATAGATAGATAGATAGATAGATAGACAGATAGATAAATAGATAGATAGATAGACATATAGATAGATAGATAGATAGACAGATAGATAGATAGATAGACGGATGGATGGATGGATGAGGGGAAATTTGGGATATATCAATCCTAATTAAAGTATATCACTCCTACTTTTAAATCAGTGATGGTCACACTACAGAACAGTGTTGAACTGTAACTATGACAACGAGCATCAGTAAGTCGTATCCAGGAAGTACTGCATTTTTTTTTTATTATTATTATTATTTTTTTATTAATGCTTGAACAACAAATACATAACAAAAGTGCTAAGGGTATAGACAGATAATATAAAAAGTATATTAACTATACATGTATATATAAAACCAACATATAAATAAAGATAAAATAATGAAATAATGAAAGGCCTTGCTAAATCACAATAACTTAAATGTATCAAATAAATACACAGTTTTTACCAGGAAGTACGGCATTGGACGTGCAGGTGGATGGGCGATGACGTCACTGCGTGGCTGATTACTTCCGCCTCACGGTGTGTGCGCGTGGCCGTCAGCACCAACCACCTAATTAACAGGTAAATTACCCCATTAACTAATCACAACACCGTCGCGCCTCCCGCATTTTAGAAGCGGAAAATGAAAGTTAAGTAACTGTTTGTTAGCATGTTAGCTTTATTTTGTGTTAAATGCGGAATTTGGAAGATAAACCACGGCTTTTTGTAAAGAGAGCTGATTCTATCCAATAGGATGCGTCTGATTTGATCACGTGATGCAGAAGTCGCTAATTAGGATCAGTTCCAACGCGTCGCTTTAACTTTTTGTGAGTTTATTCACCGAATGAGTGAAAATATCAGAGTTAAATTTCGATTATAAACATGAAACTTTAGTCCGAGAGCTCAGAGAGAGAAAATTAAAGAGGACAAAAGTATCAGGTTTGGGTATTTTGAAGAAATCTTTTCTATAACTGCTTTATAAAACTCCTCAGCTCTCTCAGTAAAGGAGAGGGAATGAATTAATGAGTTTTAGTTTGAATTCGGCTGATCATTTATCATGTCCTGGTGTGACTGTGTTGCAGGTTGTGTTGCAAGTCGTGTTGTAGATAATGTTGTAGATAGTGTTGGAGGTTGTGTTGTAGATAGTGTTGCAGGTTGTGTTGGAGGTTGTGTTGTAGATAGTGTTGGAGGTTGTGTTGTAGATAGTGTTG
>CM040470.1:476926-505819 GCA_022758105.1 Pangasianodon gigas
TGTTGGAGGTTGTGTTGTAGATAGTGTTGGAGGTTGTGTTGTAGATAGTGTTGCAGGTTGTGTTGGAGGTTGTGTTGTAGGTAGTGTTGGAGGTTGTGTTGTAGATAGTGTTGGAGGTTGTGTTGTAGATAGTGTTGCAGGTTGTGTTGCAGGTTGTGTTGGAGGTTGTGTTGGAGGTTGTGTTGGAGGTTGTGTTGGAGGTTGTGTTGTAGATAGTGTTGGAGGTTGTGTTGTAGATAGTGTTGCAGGTTGTGTTGGAGGTAGTGTTGTAGATAGTGTTGGAGGTAGTGTTGTAGATAGTGTTGGAGGTTGTGTTGTAGATAGTGTTGCAGGTTGTGTTGGAGGTTGTGTTGTAGATAGTGTTGCAGGTTGTGTTGCAGGTTGTGTTGCAGGTTGTGTTGGAGGTTGTGTTGGAGGTTGTGTTGGAGGTTGTGTTGATTTAAACTCCACAGTTAGCTGAGAGGAAGTGCGAGTGTTGCTCAGGTGAGTGAGTAATCTGAGGGATTTTCACAAAATGGCCGCCGCGCTGCTCTTTCGCACACAGCTGCTGCTGCCTAGAAAGGAGTTTAAAACTTAGTGCAGTGTGTGTATAAGTGACATTATTTGAGTATGGTCATGGTTTGTTGCTAAAATTGCCGTTTCTATCAGTGTGTTCAGCTCTTTTCAGAGGAAAGTAGCTAATTGATGCTCAGAAGTATGACGTCTCATCCTAATTAGCATATTCATTGCATCGTTCTGGTCATTTGCATATTCAGTACATCTTCAATGTTTTCAATGAAGCAAAGAGGAAGAACCTTAGAGCAGCATAGTCCATACTATTCAGAACAACTAGGTCTGATACACACACACACACACACACACACACGCTCGATACCATACAATACAATTTGTTTCTTAAAGTTAATGATATTTGACGATATTACTGAAACTGATATGATCAGTCTGTGATGACGTTTTTAAGAACCACAAGAAATCACCTTGCTAAGTTATTAAATTATTTACACATCAGTTATATAGAGATGAGGTATTTTATATTATTTATTTGTTTTGTTTTTATTATTTCAAACACAGCAGTCGTCTGAGTTTTTTTCGATAATCGATTTATAATTGTTGCATCAATAAATTTCAGTCGTTGCCTTTTAAACTGATTCATTAGTGCGAGTTGTTTGATCTTTACACACTTAATAACAGACTTTTTAACATTGTGCCGTTTGTTATGATAAATTCATATTGCACGGTTTGCGTCACGTTGCATTGTATGTTATAAACGTAAATCCTGACATTTCGTAACGTGATGTTAACACACACCTGGTGGACTGAATTGAGCTACGTTAACATTAACGCATGCGTGGTTAAACTCGCGTCCATGTTAACTTCTATAAACTGTATACAGTTTTTAGGGACACGCCCACACCCCATATATGGTATTGCAGCCACATTTGAATAGAACCACCCTTATTTCCATATATGGAGTCAAAGACACACCTTCTGAGTACTTCTTCTGTGTTAGGCTGAACAGGTGGGAAATGTGCAGAACCCTGAAGTTCCCTGGATTCTTGTTTGTGATTGGGGGAAAAGAAAACAGCAGTGAAACTGTTCTGATGGACTTATGGGTTATAACCTTTAATTCATTTCTCATCCCTTCATCTGCGGTTCTTCCTCAGTTCTGGTGGATGTTCTGTATCAGGCGCAAAGACCCAGAACTGCACAGCGTGTTGTTCAGCTCACAGCTCGTGTGTTTCTGTTTGAATAAAGTGCACTTTAGCGAGTCTCTGAAGCTTCAGAAGCACTTACGCATTACAAATATTTCCATTAATAACTCGGGAACAATGAAAGTTTTATGTAACCTTGACGAGAGCGTCTCGGCTCGACGGCTCGCTTTCCAGTCCCCTCGGAGCAGCTCTTCAATCTGCGTTGGTCATGTGATGTGGGGTTTTATTCCTCCTCCATCGCAAACAAAGGACGAGGACAGAGAAGGACGTCACCGACGTCACGTCTTTACCTTACACGTAACTTCTTTTTTTAGTATTTCTTTTATTTTAAAATATGTACTAAAGCTACACTGGTGCTAAACTGAGCCCTTTAACACGATCTCAGTGTCTCAGAGCTCATGCAAGACATTTCACAGAATTTTTATGTATTTTTATTTGTAAAAGTCACTAACTGGGTGATAAAAAGGGAAGGCTGCATTAGTGCAAAGAAAAAAAAAAAATATGGGAACGTCTGAAGAGTTTTAGAGCCACAGTGTCTCGAGTTTTAATGGTGTCACACAGCAAAGGTGAAAAAAGCAGTTACTGTATTACGCATAATAAAACCCCCCTCTTTTTGTAGTAAAAGATTAATAACTGCAATGTCGCATGTCATCAGTGAGCAGCGGCTCTGAGTTTGCAGTGGTTTTATTATCAGACAGTCAGAAACGGAGAAGAGGCCGGCGTTTAACTCACCGGATTCTGGAGCATTAAATAAAAGCAGAGAGTTCATCACCTAAAGTTCTGAAAGGGCAGGTTGAGATTTATTCACTATTGAAGTACAAAAATCTGAATCTCTGCTGAAAAATGTTGGCACCTTGCATTAGAACATAATGCACAACCACGAGTCAAAGCAGAAGACCCTGTTTTTAAGTGAAGGTCATGTGATCAGGCAGGGTAAATTTGGTTCTGTTAAAACGGCAGTTACAGAATCACGTCTCTGGAGTGTTCGGGTTTCTCTCGAGCGGCGAGCGATCTGTAGAATTCGTCTTAATGTGAATTTTTCTCTGTCAGTTACACAGTGTGTGTCATCTGGACGTGAACACAAGGTCCAAAATGTGTTCTGAAGTTCTAACTGTCCAGAACTCCTGGACAGCACCTGAGCACCGCTCTTGTATTAGGATTCATTTTCTCAGGGTTTTGTGTAATATTTCTGTTCATCGTTGATGATACGTCAGCGTTACTGTTATTGTGATTAGTGATGTCACGGTGTAATTTCAGAATATTTCAGCAGTACTTTAAGAACACTGACCAGCTGTATGTTTTAGACGTTTGGACTGATTTTAGAGTTTATTAACACTCTTCACTGGCTGCGTTTACACGCTCATCAAATTCCGTATAAAGTCTGTATCCGGGTTGCAGCCGTATTCCGAATACGATGTTTATATGCGTACAGACATCGGAATATTCCTGGATACGTGGTTTGGTTGTTGTAAGTTTGCTCGAGTTGCCGTTCCTAAACACCTAGCCTACAGATAAGCGTCTGTTAGCACCCACAATTCCTCGTGGCCTGAGTATGCGCATATATCTCCTCTTTTCTGAGTAAGGTGTTTACATGCAACACATTAAAAATTAGAAATTAGAAATTGGGGAATCAGAATATTGTCTTATTTGGGCAATCAGATTGCGGCGTTTACACGCATGACTCAATACTAATTAAAATATCGCCAAATTCTGATTAATATCAGATACAGCTACAGATTAGCTCCAGCTCCAGCTCGCTGATTAGATGCTGGAAGATTACAGTTTGTTACTGAACCTCAGGAAAACTCAATACTGTGATGTGGACAGCAAAAACTAAGTAGTAAAAGGAAATGATAATCTCACCGTACGTGTGTGTGTGTGTGTGTGTGTGTGTGTGTGTTCTCAGTGAGATTAAGAGTGTGTGGTTTGATTAAAAGGCAGCATGTTTAATTAAATTGTCCTGCTGCATCACCAGGCCATGACATGGGCACACACAGGACAGTAATTAAACCTCCTGGCGTGCACACACACACACACACACACACACACACACACACACACACACACACACACACACACACAGCCTTCAGCTTCCCGGGTGTAAGGGAAATGAACACACGTGTGTAAACACTCCACAGGGCTGTAGAGTAATGAGCGTTGTTTGTTTATAAACTGTAATAATGCTTCATAAAGATGAATAACGAACTCCATAATGAAGGTCTCTGCATTCTGCACTGTTTGCATTATTATTATTATTATTATTATTATTATTATTATTATTATTATTATGATGCACGTTACGAATCGTGAGTGTGTTTTAAACTCCTGAAACTGGATCAGATCTCATCTTAAGCCTTTTGTACTCACGTGTCTGTGTTAAATGTTTTAAACGTTACATGTTGTGGTGTGTAAAATTGTTTGTAGACGTGTAATAATTATGTGTAAAAACATTATTTTAAAGATCTCTTGTACAGGAGCGCTGTGGTGTAGAATGCTGTAGTTGATGTCACTGGTTTCTTCATTTTAGGATTGTGTTTGTGTTTTTCTGGCCTGGATGTCAGCCCCGCCCACAGCCAGATCTGATCTGCATAACCCCGCCCCCGCACCCTGCTGCGGCCCTGAGGTTCTGAGGTGGTTCTGAGGTGGTTCTGAGGTGGTTCTGAGGTGGTTCTGAGGTGGTTCTGACTGCTCCGTACTCCACACTGAGAACTCTGAAGTGTCCCTCTGCAGGGCGCAGACGCCGTCTGGAACACACTTTTCCCCGACTCTGGAGTTCCTCCGTCACACACTTATTGCAGGTTAGTGCTGAGTGACGTCAGCGTATAATAATAATAATATTGTGATAAATTATTTCACAATATGCTTTTTATGGATTATTTATTTATTTATTTATTTTTTAATAATTACAAACTGAGTGAAAGCAGCTGATGTTAAAATTTCTTTAAAATTTTACATTTTTTCTCTTTTTTCGATATTAAATATTTTTTATTCTTAGAGTAGAGTTAGAGTAGTAAATTGCTCGCAGTTTGTCAGCGAACCTGAATATTGTGATGCAGCTCGTGTTTGTAATCACGATGTGATGTTTCTGTAAATTTAAAGACACTAATAAATACAAATGCGTGATTTTATAAACTCTAACCTCGAGGTAGCGATGATCCAGTTATGATCCTTAAGACGTGTAACATAGTGTAAGACGTGTAAAAGCATTCTTTTTTTTGTTGTTTTTTCAGAGAAATTAAATTTAGTAAAAAAACTATTAATGAATTCAGTTTAATAAAACATTGAATTAATTAATTAATTCAGTCATTTACAGTGAGGAGTTGGTTGATGAATTGATTTGCATGAATTAGTTATTAGTTTAGTTAATAAATAAATACATTAATAGGTAATAAATGAAAACTAAATTAATAAATAGTTAATTAATTAGTTATTGCATTAGTTAGAGTTCGGGTGTTTAATGTTATAGGGATATGGAAATGAATGTCTCTAATTCATGAAGTAATTAGTGATTATTAAGATTTAAATATTAAAAACACTGAATGCTTATAAGCGCAGTTATAAAGCTTTATGAATGTGTGGTGTAGAGTGTCATGTTATCTTTGTGATGATCAGATGTGTTGTTGTTTTTATTATTATTATTAGATACCCCTCTAAAATCTAATCCTAAATCTAATCTGATTGCACTCGTTAGTCCCCGCGGCTTCGTGTTTCAGTGTTCAGGTGGTGAACTTTTATCTTTAACTTGAGATCGTCGTTGTTTATCTTTAGTAATAAGCCACACACAAGCGACACACTTCTTACACTCTTTATACATGATAGTCACCAGATATACATATTTATAATAAATACTACATTAGCACAGAACACACACTCACACTCGCACACACGTATACACACACACGCACACACACATATACATACACACTCTCTCACATACACTCTCATACACAGGTTCACTATTTACTGTGAGCTTATTTGGAGGACGGGGGACGGGGTGTCTCGTGTCCGCAGGTTACTGAGGTTCCTGGAGGAGACGACGCCAGTGTGACGCCAGTGTGACGCCAGTGTGACGCCAGTGTGACGCCAGTGTGACGCCAGTGTGACGCCGATGTGACGGCGATGTGACGGCGATGAGACATGACTCATCGTCTTCATCGTCCAGTAACCGAGCGGGAAACAGAAAACAAAAAGCTCCTAGAGGTGTGGTGATGAGTGTGAGGACGAGGTTCTCCTCTGTGTGTGTGTGTGCGTGTGTGTGTTTTAAAGGCTAACGTCTTTAATGAGTCTGTAATAGAGTCAGTTTCACTTAAACATCCGAACACGATCCACAGCTCACGCTTTCTCACGCAGACAGCAGGACGTCTGAACGTCTAGACGTCGTCTCACGTCGTCCGTTTGCTCAGAGTCCTGATAAAACTTTCCGGTCTCACTCTTGTAAAGTACGGGAGTCTTACACGGCTTTAAAGGTGCAGTTCAGCAAAAAAAACAAAACAAACAAAAAAAACCCTCCAAACCAGCGGAGACGAGTTCACTGTGTGAAGTTTGTGTCTTTAGATTTCTGAGGCGAAAGTTGCTGACAAGAACTGGACGTCTGTCACCCACAATCTTCACCGATAAATCATGTTTACTGTGTTTACATGTTTAAGTTAAAAGTGGAACTTTTTCATCGTCCACTTCATCTCAGTTTTTCTGCCATGATTCTACCGTTAAATCTCTGGGGGGCGGAGTCTATGGGCGGCGTCTAGGGGCGGAGTTATACCAGACCACACTGAGGAAATAAATGATTTTGGTCATCCAAGATGGCGGCTCTTAAATAACATTCCAGTTAGAAAAAAAAATTTGAATAGTTGATAATTTATAACAAATAGCTTATAAATGAGAAGGGCTGTAACAATTATCGCTTCATTATTGTTAGTTTTTGTCAATAATATAATGTAAAACAAGGAACGACTTAATGTTTAACGTTTTGTTACGTTACTGACGTTCCGACGTTCCTCTAGAGCCAAATCTAATCTAATGATTATTCCTGTTACAGGAAGCAAACCCAGTTTACATTACTGATACAGATTTTTTCAGTTATTTTAGTTTTGCGCGAAACTACCAGCGTTTGAGGTTTTGCCGTTTTCACTCCTCTCTCGAGATCTGTGTGCGATGCGTTGCGTTGCGCTGCGTTATAGAGAGCATCGCTCGCCTTTGTCTTTTCCGTCAGTGACGCTTTTAAGAATAAAACCTTTGTGTTGAAGCTCACATGAAACTGATAAACTCTTTTTCTGCTTTTGGTCTGATTTTCTTCAGCAGTGTTGTGCTGAAGTCTGAAAAGAGTTAATGTGGTGTAAAAGTAGCTGCACTGCTGCTGCCCCCTACAGCTTCAGCACTGTATTACATCCTACACACGAATAGAGGCCACTGCGCTCCCGCGCTTCTTCAGTGTAATTAAATTAATTATTCAGACCAATCGTTGCAGTGTTGAGCCACGCGGTGACGTTAACAGGAAGTCCCACTGTGTCCCGGGGATTTCGCGTGAATTTCATAACTTATCTCCTTCATCCTTGTAGCTGCAGCGCTAAACTAAAGAAGCGAACTTCACACAGTGAACACGTCTCGGCTTTAAGAGTGAAGACTGACGCTGTGGACGTTTAGATTTTAGCCGAACTGCTCCTTTAACAGAATCCAGCGATGAGCGTCGTGAACTCGTGGGAGAATCTTTGCTCTGCAGCTCTGAGAGTCTCATGGCTTCAGTAGGTTCATTATTGCTTACAGGAAGTAAAAGCAGAGGTGAAGATCACAGACGAGGCGACACACAACGAGAGAGAGACAGGAAGTGAGAGGTGAGACGAGCAGGAGCGCGCCGTCAGTGTGAAGCGCCGAGGCTCAGGATCCCTGAACATGGAGGAGGAAGCCGTCGGCCACTTCGTGTGTATGTGTGAGTGTGTGTGTGTGTGTGTGTGTGTGTGTGTGTGTGTGTGTGTGTGTTCGTTCATTGCATGTCCTCCTTTTCGGATAATTTCAAGTAGTTTTCTTTAGGATTAGATGTAGAGGGACATAATGGCTGAAGAGTTAATACACAACTGTGTGTGTCTGAGACCTAACTATCACATTAATAAGACAGACAGCATCATACACACACACACATACAGCCACGCCCACAAAAATACATACATGTACATAAATATATACATGTCGTTTTACTACAATTCCGTTAAATATATTTGTGCCCATTGAGAGGTAAATCAGGGGAGGAGGGAGAGAGTGAACACTCGTGCACTTCAGTGTGCACTTCAGCACGAGACGCAGAACCTCAGAGCGCCGCTTTTCACTTAAACGTGTCGACCCGTTCACGCAGAGACGTCGTGATAGGCAGGTGATGACGTCATCACGTTGCTCAGGCTCAATGGACTTTCAGCAAAAAACAAAACAGAATGTGATGAATGTTTTCAGTGCGAATACATTCCAGAGTCTGAACATAATAATGGTGCTTGTATCTGCCTAATCCTCTCAGTCATGAAGAAATGTGTGTGTGTAGATCTGAGGAAGATTCGTGGACGGTCTTCCTCGGTGGTGCTTCGTTACCGTCTCCTGGAGGAACTGAGATCAGGTTTGAGCTCAGCGGCGTAGATGAAGATGATGAAGATGATGATGTGAGTGCAGAAGGTTTCACAGAGGCTTCGTCTTCTCACGTAGGAAGGAAACACTCTGGCATTTTGCAGCACGGCTGTGGACGACCTCTCGGAATCATGGGTAATGTCATGGGTTTTCAGAGTGAGGGGTTTTTCTGTGTGTGTGTGTGTGTGTGTGTGTGTGTGTGTGTGTGTGTGTGTGGAGGAAGAACTTGAAGTTCTAGTAGCGCATTTTCCACTAAAGTCCAGTAAATGAAATTGTTATGGAATCAGTTTGGCCGTTAATAAAATGTCTGTAACATTCCGTCACTCTGCTGAGTGTGTGTGTGTGTGTGTGTGTGTGTGTGTGTGTGTGTGTGTGTGTGTGTGAGAGTGAAGTTTGTTCCTACAGGAGCACTGAGTGCATGTGCATATCTTCATGTTTAAATCCTCACATCGTGTCTCCATAATGTTATTTCTACATAAAGTCTGTATTAAAATTAAATGGTTACTTACTAACTTAGCATACTAACTCTGCCTTCAACCTTTAGGCCACGCCCCCTACCCGTACAACTCTGACTAAGGAGACGCCCCTCTGGGAGGATTTACACACACACAATTAGTGACCAATGCTAAACTGGAGGCAGTATGTTACCTACGTTAGCCGTCATGGCCGAATTAGTAAAAAACGGCAGATGTTTTGTTTGGGTTTTAATCTGAGCAGAAGTGATGGTGTTAGCGCTGCTGTGTGGGTTAAATGTTAAATGTTTTATTAGGAAGGTTATTAATGGTAGAGAAGGCACGTGTTTCACACCAACACGTCTCCTCTTTCTCACAACACACACGAGACACAGACGTTTCTGGTGAATGATGTTAAGATTGTGTTTACTGTAGCAGCTGAACTGTGTGTTCTCTCACAGTATTGTTCTTCTGTTAAACAGGACACACGGGGCAGGTGATGAAGTTACAGTGAAACTGCCGACTCTGTACAAGGTACTGTCTCACGCACGCGCGCACACACACACACACACTCGGCTGTACGGCCTTTCTTTGGTCATCGCTGTCGTCGTAAACACACCGAGTGTTTCATACTGCATCTCTACTGACACTTCTGTACAGAAGCACACAGCGATAATCGCTCAGCCGAAGCGTTTGTGCAGAGCTCTCCTTTCAGTCGGACATTACAAAACAAAAACAAGACGGCGGACATGTTTTGGACGAAAATCAGATATTTTTTTTAAAAGAACAAGCGTCATGATAGATCAGTCTCAGGCCAAACAACAGCAAATAATTCAGTTTGTAAAGTTTAAAATTGAATATTTCACAGACTCTCCTTTCAGCTGTTCACTAAAAGACAGAGTGGCAGTTATTTATTAATTATTTATAAACCATAAACTAAATTTCAATTTGTTTTTTATATAATCAAATTGGCGTACCGTCACGTCCTTATTCTCAGTCAGAGGCTTTAATCTCGGTTCCAAACTAAAGATGTGTAAAGGCTCGAAATCCCTGCGAACCTTTACAGAGTCTTTATAGAATACACGACAGAGAAGGTAAAGAGCGCTGAACTTTCAAAAGGACGTCCTTTCGAAGAACCCTTTCTCTAAGAGTGTGTACAGTAACCTGTTTGTATAATTCAGTATAAGGTTTTAAACATTTAACAGCATTTTGTCTTCCATTTTTTACTGTTAAAAGGCAAACAGAACTTTTAATTACATGGTGTTTGGTGAGCGAATGACGGTCCTTTTATAAACGTGGCATAAACGACAGAAAGGACACACTACTAGTTACCTGTAATTACATGTACGATGAGAAATCAGAACAGAAATAAATAATAAAATGGCAGACAGTTCAGTCGTGGTGAAGAATATTCTAGACGTCCTCTGGTCTAACTAATTTTTCCATCAGGTCAGAGCGGAGTGTGTGTAATCTACGTCTTGGCTCAGTTTGAAGTCGGGACTGACTCCAGATCAGGGGAAATGTGTGTATTATTGTAGCATGTGTGTGTAAAAGTGGCTTTGACCTGCAGGAGGACATTAACGTGTGTGTGTGTGTGTGTGTGTGTGTGAGTGATAAAGGGGTTATGTGAGGGGAGGGGTTTAGATGCCGTATTCGTGTGTTAAGCGTGGAACGGCGACTCCGGGCCGGCTCTCGGCGTAGCGCAGCGGCTCGGGCACTTGAAGCCGGGAGCTCAGGATACCGCGGCACTCGCCCCTCTTTCGGATGCGCCGCTTTTCCTCCCTCCTGCGCTCCAGCTCTTCGTCCATCCTCCTCTTTCTCCGTCCCTGCTGAGGGAACAGAGCTGCCGCTTCCACCCAGCGTCCACTGCAGGAAGGAACCTGAGGTTTGGGACACAGCCGACGCCCTCCTCCTCCTCTCAGACCCAGGTCTGACCTGCTGGGAGTGGGACAGAAGCAACCGCCGGCCGTGAGCGGGAGGTCGGGCCCCGTGGTGCTGAGGCTCGTCCTGTCCGTGAAGGAGTCAGTGCGCTCTTCGTAGGCCAGATCAGCGGGAGCCGAGCACTGCTGCAGGGGCCAGCCGCTGCGCACTTTCCCTCCGTTCTCCCCTCCGCCGTCCTGACACACCAACTCGCCCTGCATCGCCTCCTCCTCCTCTTCTTCTTCTTCCACTTCCTCTTCCTCCTCAGGTTCCTCTTCTTCTTCCTGCTGCTCGTCGGATGGGGGCGGAGCTCGCGGGTCCCTGAGGAACACCACGATGACAGTGATGTTGTCGCTTGAGCCGGCGTCGCGTGCCGAGGCCACCAGTTTGTGCGCCACCATGGCCGTGTCTCCGTTATTCTCCTGCAGGTGATCGGAGACGACGCGCACCGCCTCCTCTGGACACACCGTGTCGTAAAAACCATCACACGCCAGGATCAAGTAATCCTCAGTGCCATCCAGAGGAAACAACGCGTGATCAGCGTCGCCGCAGATGTACGGTTTGTGCTCCGAGTCTCCTACACACACACACACACACATCAGATTTTAGAGTAATACATCTGACTGGTTTAAAGGTCAGGCTGTTCCCCAATCGAGAAAAACTAAAATTATGTGACGGTTCAACTTCCAAAATTGTTTGAGCGATGCTGACTGAGCTCGAATGCTCTAGGAACAAAAAGTCCAGCAAATGTTCTAATCTATTAACACCTCAGAATGAGTCGGTTCCATTCACCCACCATTTATAGGGTGTAATTATATATAAGATTACATTACCTGCTGTATAACACCGCAGAGACCCGGCAAGAGTTCGGTTATTTAATTTGGAAAACCGCTAGAAATGTATGAAACCAGACTTCTCTGATTTTCACGTTAAAAATAGGGATTAAAAAGCATATTACACTGCGCCTGAATCCCACAGCGCTGCTCAATCCTGCATTGTGATTGGTCGTCAGGTGTTGATTACTTTTCTATAACAGCAGCTCTGACAGTAGCGCAGGTTTATATTAATGCACTCGTTCTAATATGTTATTGTTTCTATAGTAACAGCTCATTCACAGGGACGTGTGCAGCGCATGCTCCACTGATGATAAACAGATTAAAAAATGTGTGTAACTGTTGATATTTTGTAAGAAGATATTTATGTAACATTGATGGAAGGAGTCTCCAGTGTCAGCGCTTTGTAACAGTCAGAGGTAAAACTGTAACATTAAGGTTTCTGACATCATCAGGACAGAAGAGTTGTGGTTTCTCGCTAACATGCGTAAGAACGTCTGTTTATAGCTGCTATAACTTAAGCGACAATATAATCAACTTCAGGTTTGTATAAATAAGCTATAAACACGTCCCGAAGTGTTTTATTCCTCTTATACCACAGCAATTTACCAACTATTCCAATTTTTTTCTAAAGAACTTACTTTTTATTCATGTATAGTTACATTTAATGTTTGTGAAACAAGTTAGTTCCTGTTGTCACTTACGTTATAGCAGCTATAAACACTCGTTCCCTCACCAGCCTCTCTTTATTCTCTCTTGAAGATAATAAGAAAAGAAAACGCAGCTTGTTAGGCATGTTAACGAGAAACCGCAAAGAAGCGTAAACTCCTCTGTCCTGAAGACGTCGGAAAACTTGAAGTTACAGCTTTACGTCTGACACTGGAGACTCCTTCCATAAATGTTACATAAACATCTCCTTACTTTAAGAAAACCTCACCGTATTAACAATTTTATTCAATCCTTTTATCAGCAGTGGAGCGTCTGCCGTACACGTCCCTGTGAATGAGCTGTTACTATAGAGCGCATTAATATAAACCTGCACTACTGTCAGAGCTGCTGTTATAGAAAACTAATCAATTAAGTGATTTGTCAGTAATAATAAGGACTGATTAAGGAGAAAGATGGATCAGTGTTTAAGGTTACGTACCGATGGCTCTCGAGACGGACAAGCTGCCGTTCACTCGCCACGTCCCGAACCAGATCACACACCCACCCAGAGCCTCGATCCTCCGCTTCTCATCCTACACACACACACACACACCACAAAATCATTTCACATATCACTGTCGAAAATATCCGTCAGCAAATCAACAAAATGTCCCAAGACCCGCGACCGCTGCAGTCCACATCAGACAGACTTGTTTATATTGATCATGTTCTGAATTACAGAGATGGATGGAGATTATACTCATTATATATACATTTATCTTTTACTTCACTTTTACAGTTTTATCAGCATCCTCCATTTTGTAGTTGTTTACTCATAACTGTTATTAGGATTATTACAGTCACTTAAGAGGAGGCAGTCTTTTCTCAGAACAAATTAAAAAACAGAATCGCTTGTGAGAAATAATCTCAACTTTTTTTTTTGTCATTTTTTATTACAGGGCCACCGGAGCGGAGTGTGTCATCTTCAGCAGTGTGTGTAAGGGGGTAACACACGGGTCCACAGGAAGTGTGTTCTGGTGGTGTGAGGAGAAACCTCTGGAACTGTGCATGGATAGTAACTGGAAAAGTTTCCAGATTGAGGTCTGTATCCGTCCTGAATGCGGATAAACAGCTCGCTAAAATCCCAAAACTTTTCTAACCTAATGGATAAAAATAACATGAAAACAAATCCACCCAATTCTGTCCAGGTAGGTGTAGGAGTGTGTGTGGGTGTGAGAGCGTGTGTGTGGGTGTGAGAGCGTGTGTGAGTGTGAGAGCGTGTGTGAGTGTGAGAGGTGTGGGTGTGAGAGGTGTGGGTGTGGGTGTGTGTACCTCAGTATACACACAAACCACCCACCCACACCTCTCTTGCTCTCTTTCACACACCTCATCCCACATCCCCCTCCCATCCCTACACCCATCCCTCTCCCCCATCCCTCTCCCACATCCCCCTCCCATCCCTCTCCCATATCCCTCTCCCACACACACAGTGAAGCTCACCATGTGTGTGTGTGTATGTATTACCTCTCGGTCTGGTTTGTGGGGTTTCATCAGCTCCACTGGTTGTCCTTTTTTCACCAGCATGACCTGTGAGTCTCCAAGCCAGGCAACATACAGAGTCCGGCCTCGCAGGAAGGTCACGACCCCAGTGGTGCCACAGCGCAGGTTCTAACACACACACAGTGAGGGAAATAAAGAGGTTTAAGAGTCAGGATTCCTCCTGAAGACAGAGCAGTCAGCCCTGGGCGTAACAGACACCTTCAGCGTACATCTCATCTAGTGTGAGGAAACATACACACACACACACACACCTCTCGTGATGCTTTCTGTACGAAGCGCTCGTCCGTGAGTTTGAAGGCTCGGCACAGAGCTTCTCCTGGGTCCTGGCTGAACATCTCCTGCCTCACCAGGTTGACATGGAGGTGATTTGCGGCGTAGGTTGCAGCGTCGACGCCACCGTGACCATCGAACACGGCGAAGTACGCCTGCTCCTCCTGATCCTGCAAACACACACACACAAACCTGCCGTCACATCACTTCTCTCAAACATGACTTCATGGATTCTGTTTAAAAAAAAAAAAAACTGTTAAAATCAATAAAATTACTTTTATGAATCGCAAATATAGAATCAGCCACACATTTGGCTCCACCTCCCCAAACCTTTACAACAGTTTGAAAATTTGAAAGTCACAAGATCATTCTAAGTATTAATTTCTAAATGATATCTGAGAACATGGCCTTGTGCCTCAACAGTCCAAGCAAAAGGGGGCGTGGTCTCTGTGCCACACCTAAAAGAAAGGATCACTTTATTCTCCATCAACATCAAACTGTTTATTCAATCCTCTGTCCAAACAGTACGGCACTAAATCTATCTTTAATTGGATGCGTGACGATGTAATTGGATGTTTGATGATGTAATTGGATAATGAGTTGAGTGTTATTGTGTGTGTTATTGTGTGCGGAGGACGATACGGTTCTGTTTGTGTTTTTAAATGAACAGTGAATGGAGAGACACGCTGCTGTAACGGCGATTAATTAAACTGCAAGGCGACCCTTAAGTGTAATTCATCTGCAGCACTTGGTGCACTTTAAACCATTTTAATCCTCACAAAACCTGAGGCCCCACACACACACACACACACACTAATTCTAGTGACTCCCATTCTCTTATTATAATACACTAAATGAAATGTCAGTTGTTGATGAGCGTGTAAATAAAGCGCTCGGCGTTCTCGGCTTTAAATCAGGTTTAATTACGAACAGATGAAGAGTCATTATGTGGCTTTAGAGAAACACGTGACGAGAGAATAATCACTTCACTGCTCAGAAACCAGCGAGCGCCAACAACGTGCACAAACACACACACAACTAATATTTAACCAACAAATAAAAACGTGTATACGGCCAGGTGCAAAAGTCTGCACACCCTTAGGCCTAATTTATTTACAGATGGGTTTTCCTTTCAAATACTGGAAAGATATTAATAAATCAAAATGATATCAGTTCAAAAGTTTGTACCATCTTTCTGAATGTGATAAAATTATTCTCTACTAACCTACATGTTCAACTTTTACCTTTAAACCACCTCCAAACTTTTAAATCCTGAGAGCAGCTTTTGAATCCTCGTTCTCATGCTCTCGCAGTCTTGCCCTGTGTCTCTGTCTCCGTCTGTCTCTACCTGCGTCTCTCTCTCTGAGTAGTGTGTTATGAATATCGAGCGCCCTCTCTTTAGCCGCAGCTCGTATTTCGTCTGATAGAGAGAGAGTTTCTGTGTTTCTGCTCTTTAGCTCCAGTAAAAGCTCTTCATTTATCAGCAGCACTAAACCGAGCTGGTCGTTTACACACAAACGCTTTATTGATTCAATTCCAGCTCTATTAAAGCTGCATACAGTGAGCTTTATCAGGAGATAATACACTCAGCGTCAGGGTTTGGAGAAATACACCTGCACTTCAGCCAAACTTTCCACTCGAGACGTTTCACAGGAAGCAGTAAATCATCTATCCCCATCTTTATTTATTTATTTTTTTAAATAGATAGCTTTTTGAATGAATAACTTGGTAGCTGTTCTAGCTGTTAACTAGCACATTCATGTGAGTGGCTGTTATAGAGAGAACAGCAGTCTAGTTGTGTTCTTACGAATGTGCAGTTCAGGTGAGCTGATAAAGTAACGAGTGACGGTAAATAAGTGACCGTCACGTGTACAGGTAAACGTGATGATGTTCCGAATGTGACACCTGTGCAGGTTCCTGTTTGGTTAAAACGCTGCATGATGACAAAACTTTAAAGGACACGGTTCCTAAATCAGCTGATCAGGAATCAAACTCATATATGGTTTTAGTGTTGCGCGCAGACATTTCTGATCTTTGTGTGTGTGTGTGTGTGTGTGTGTGCGCGTGTGGGGTACCTGCAGGTTGAAGAGCGTGTTGAAGTCAGGGATGATGACGTGCCTGTCTTCCATCTTGCGCCGCATGTTTTTAATGGCGTGGATGGAGGTCTCGTAGTAGGCCTGAGAGCGGCGTCGCGGCGGGAAACCCTTCAGCCACACACAGCACGTCTCACACAGCTTATTAAAGACCAGACGAGCCAATTTCACCGCCTCGATCTCTGCACAAGGACACACACACATGCAACACACATCACACACACATGCAACACACGTTTCAGTTCTAGTGCTGCAAAATCTAAAGACACAGTTCAGGCTTGTGAAGGATCACAGCACGGTTACCAAAGTTCAAAAAGGCTAAGAAGAGAGAAAAAGTCTGTGTGTGTGTGTGTGTGTGTGTGTGTGTGTGTGTGTGTGTGTGAGAGAGAGTGTGTGTGTGTGTACTCGAATGTGAGAATTGAGGACATGAGCAAAAGAGGACATCTGCAAAGAGAGACAGATACACAGACAGACAGAGAGAAAGTGAGTGAGAGATGAAGTGAGAGATGATCATATTTTCCTCCTTCAGTCGCAGTGTTTAATGTGCAGCTCTAACGCATTTTTATTTTACACTTTCACAAACTCTACGATGTATGTTTGTTTTTTTCTCTTTTAAAACTACAATTATTAGGCAAATGATAAAATATTTCAGGGCTTCGGGGAATGTGGGTTTAGATACAGATTAATAGCTCAGGAAGTTAGTAAGTCTTGCTACTCGGGGGAAAATAAAAATGTCTGGAATAAAAATGATTTGAGGAACAGAGACAGAGATTACACACAGTTCCACTGACATTGACAAGCTCGCTGTTTATACAAACAACTGTACAAGACTCATTTTAGTGGCATTATTCATATACATGGATCTGATTAAACAGAGTCTTAGTCTTCTTCTTGTTCCTCAGAGTCTCGGCCGTGATCTCACAGTGCGATCTCTCAGCTTTGAGCTTAGTTACGAGAGAGAGAGAGAGAGAGACAGACTTCATCTCACTTAAAGTCCAGGACTGAGACTTGATCTTCATCTTATTGTCCTCATGATACAAATAATGCACAGTATAAGGGTACGTATTATGCTCAGGGAGGCACAGTCCTTATCCACGTGTAATTCTGAGGACGCCGTATCATTTTTTTTCTGTGTTCCATAAAGCAGGTATTAGTCCATCTAGGTCTTTTTTTTTCTCTGAAGTTGCTAAAAAAAATCAGATACGTCACTGAAATGGCTGCGTCTTTATTTTTCGGAGCACATTGAACAGGTTTTTGTGTTTTCAGGTTATGCAATGTGCGATTGTTTAGTGGTTTATGTGAACGCAGAGTCCCTCCTCATCTCTGTGGGAGCAATCTATATTTAATCTGTCATGTCACTGCACTGGTGAACAGACGCCCTGAGCCAGACATCCGTCTGTCTGTCTGTCTTTCTTTCTTTTTTTCTTTCTTTCTAAACGTCCATTCCTCCACCACATGGTGTTTCACACTGAAGTCTACAAGGTGTGCTGCTTTGTGAATCAGGTTAGTGACGGACACTGGGGACAGAGAGAGAGAGAGAGAGAGAGAGAGAGAGAGAGAGAGAGAGAGAGAGAGAGAGACCTGCTCTAGATAAACAGGACATCAACTTTAAACTTTAAGAACAGCACACACACACAAACACACACACATACACAAAATGGGCTACCAACGTACCAAGGTTTAACGAGTCCTGAATACACTGAATAGACTTTAGTGCTAACAGAGATGAAGTTGAGATCTTGGGACCACAAATGTGGCTTTACAGTCAGAGTCTCGCTCTCAAGTCTTGCTAGTCAGTTCCGTTCTCATTATTCACCTTATAACTCAGGATCCGGGTCTTGGTCTGATTCTCATTACTCAGAAACTTGGTATTAGTCTCAATCAGAAATCTGGTCTGAGCTTTTGTTCCTCATGCCTTGGTTACTCAGGGTCTTGGCTGTGGTCTTGGTCCTAGTCTTTAATACTTGTTGGTCTTAGTCCTGGTTCTAAGTTCTTAAAATCTGGCTCATGGTCTTGATATCATTACTTAAGATCTTTTCAGACTTTTGGTCTCGTCATTTTCTCATACACTCAATCCTGCTATAAATCTTGTTACTCAGGATCCTGGTCTTGATCTCAGCACTCAGAATACTAGTCTGTGTCTTTAGACAGAATGTTTGCTGAGTACAATCACACATGATCTATGAACATTTGCACGATTTAGAAATCACAGCTAGCAGTTCGCAGTAAAAGCTAGCTTACATCCTTCAGCTAGGAGGCTGAAGACCTGAAACCGGTCTTTACTGCAGGAGTAATATTTCATCATACTCAATTTGCAGTGTGACTGAACGCCGGTGCTGTTCCCACTGTACCGAGTGCTGAGGAGTGAAGTTTAAATACTGCCACTGTTTCTGCTCGCTAATCTATGAGGCGTAAAACTGCAAGTCACCGCACATCTGTCCGTTTGCTTCAGCCTCAGGTTTCTTCATCACAGTCTGGATTTTGTGATTTTGTTTCAGTTTGCTGTCATGTGGAAAAGTCCGAGTCAGTCGTTCAACACCATTTCAAATGACTTTGTTGAACTCAAGCGCTGGGCAGTATGAAGGCCATGCACTTTATTAATGAGAGATTAGATCACACACACACACACACACACACACACACACACACACACACACACACACACAGAGAGCTGCAGGGCTGTACTGAAAATTTACAGCAGGTGGGTATGAAGGTGCATCTACAGGACACGTTTAACTCCATCTGCCAAAGCCCCCCACACACACACACTCAGGGAAACGTCTTTTACTGTACAAAAGTGTGGAAGCTTAAAAAAAAAAAAAAAAAGCATCTCTCCACACATATATATATATGTATATGTATATATGTGATGTTACATATAAACATAAATCCAGCCCTCGCAGACCATCTGCTGGTGTTACACTCACTCATGAGCTCTACAAATCCCTGCTGAATGCCACTGCGAGTGCAAACACAACGACTGTGGTGAGAACTGAATCTGACACGATAACATCACACACACACACACACACACCTGCTCAGAGAGGAAGAGGAGTGTAAATGTGAAGGCCAGATGTTGTTCTCTCCTCTAATACGTCTGTCTGGAGCACTTCTCAGTCGTCCCTGCTTCCAATTCCTCTGCCATTTCCATTCGAATATAGAAAGTTAAGAAAGCAATTCAGGCCAGTGTTAAGTTAGTAAGTGACCTGATTCTGCAGTCGAATAGGAGAGTTTAAATTGTGCAGAGTGGCCTACATTCGCGGCGAACGCCAGCTGATCGCAGTGCGGAGGCAGCAGGACGGAAGAGTCTCTCCCTGTTTGAGCCTCTCTAAGACCTAAAATCGTCGGCTTTTGGGTCACGGGTGTCCTTGGAAATACCCAGAAATGTCAAAGCCAATGTCGAACAAGAGCAGCGCTCTCAAAGGGACTCGGATGCACTTTTCAGCGATGCATATTTAGTGCTCCTGCTGTTCAACGTCGAAGTAGAGATGATGAAAGCTTGTAATTTTTTTTTTTTTCCAGTGCTCAGTGAAAAGGAAGGTCTACATTAAACATTGTGTTCCATTTATGAATTCCACGCAGGAATCTTCGGGCTGACGGATTCAATTTGACTCAAAAGCAATTCACAATCATTCAGTTCATCTTCAGTAAGTGTTTTATCCTGAACAGGGTCGTGGTGTGAGGTGGGAACACACCCTGAACGGGACACCAGTCCATCACAGGACACACAGATACACACATTCTCTCAAACACACACACTCATTCACACCTTGGGGCAATTTATCTTAGCCAGTCCACCAACAGCATGTTTTTGGGAGGTGGGAGGAAACCGGAGAACCCGGAATTAACCCACACGGACACGGGGAGAACACCACACCGACAGTAACCTGAGCTCAGGGTCACACACAGAACCCTGGAGCTGTGAGGTGATGAGGCTACACGCTGTACTACTGCGCCACATGCAAATCAATTCACTAAACAGCAATTTGATTCAGTTTGATTCAAACTTCCTCTAACGATCGTTCAGTGCCATTTACTCATGTTTGTAAAAATACCTTATTATTATTATTATTATTATGAAAACAAGAGCAGAGTGGAAACAGAAGCTGCTATAACAGACACAAATGAAATGATTTTAGCGACACTAGAAATATTCTGCAGCATTAAACACCAGAGAGAAGAAGTTAAAGATGTTCGGTTTCAGAGACAGGTTTTGGGTGATACACAGTGAAGCGTTACGATATCGGTGGTGTGTAAACTGCGAACACCTACGAGGAATGGTTTCCGTCTCTGTGCCGTCCTCTGTGGTCTTGGTGAGCTGACAGCTGGAGAGATCGGTCTGTAGAATGCTATCAGCCGTACCACGGGCCAAACCTGCCGCCAGCGGGAACGGACAGTTACTGTAAAACACAGAGGAGAGAGAGAGAGAGGGACAATAAAGCAACGGTCTGGACAATAATGACATTTATCTCAAATCCAGTCGATCAGCTGAGACGTGTTCAGTGTGTGATGTCTTGTACTCGAGGTACGAAGCTAATGTTGCTAACAAGAAATCATAGAACTTTCAGTTTATAGCAGATGATTATACAGTTTACATTTGATTTGCATATTTTATACAGCAGTGTTTGTGTGTGAATTAATACACCTGAAAGGCAGGTAATAAATTTGTGGTAAACGTCCTTGTAATGAAGTACAGCTGCAAAAGTTCAAATGGAAAAGTTCAAACTGCCAAATTTCCTTAAAGTGTGAATGTAAAAGAAAAAGACAAAGACAAATGCAAAAGACGAGGAGCGTCGCTGTGTCACGACTCGCCAGCGTTCCGGTCAGCTCTCTGCCGACGGTGCGTGAGGTGAAGACGCTGATCGCTTACGTCTCACACACTCAGTTACAGAAACACAATTAAAACCACAGCTGAGCTGAAATGGACAAATCACTGTGTGTTACAGTGTGTCTGAACATGACAGTGTGTGTGTTATTGTGTTGTGTGTCCTAGATCGTGTTGGTGTGTTAGAGAGTGTTTATGTGTAAGAGTGTAGAAGAGTACAAGTGTGTTGGTGTATTAGAGAGTGAGAGTGTAAGAGTGTGTTTATGCATAAAAATGTAGGGGAGTATGAGAGTGTGTGTGTGTGTGTGTGTGTGTGTGTGTTAGAGTGTGTTCACGTGTTAGAGAGTAATGGTGTGTTATAGAGTGTGTGTAAGAGAGTGTGGGTTTGTGTGTTAGAGTGAGAGTGTGCCTAAGAGTGTGTTTATGCATAAGAGTGTAGAAGAGTACGAGTGTGTTGGTGTGTTAGAGAATGAGTGTGTGTGTAAGAGTGTGTTTATGCGTATGAGTGTATTAGAGTACGAGCGTGTTTGTGTGTTAGAGAGTGTGTGTTAGAGTGCAAGTGTGCAATTGTGTGAGTGTGTGTAAGAGTGTGTTTATGTGTACAAGTGTATTAGAGTGCGAGTGTGCGCTGGTGTGTGCTACAGCATGTTAGTGTGCTGGAGTGAGTGTGTGAGTGTGTGTGTTTGTGACAGTGTGTTGTACAGTCAAATACATGATTGATGTTTTGATTGTGAAGTGTGTATTACAAATGGTGTGAGTCTCATTGGGTGTGTGTGTGTGTGTGTGTGCGCGAAGTGTTCCTTTGCGTTAATGTATATTACAGAATGAGCTAGTGTGTATTCATGAGCAGTGCGTTAACACCCATGATGCATTGACCCCCACCCCATACACGCACACACGCACGCGAACACACACACACACGTCATCACTGCAACATCCTCCTCCTCCTCCTCCACTCAGGTACGGCTGAATCGTCTTCTCTCCGCTCCCGTAGCAACACGAGGCCATCGACGGATGCTGCTCGTAACCATGACGACGTAACTATGACAACAAATGGTGGCGACAGAGCAGCAGGAGGAGAAAAACGTGCTGATGTCCAATGCAGAGGACTCTGGGTATTAGAAATTAGATCAGGTCTTTACACTCTCTCTCACACACACACACACACACACACACACACACACACACACAGAGCAGCTGCTCTTGTGGACAGGAAAGTGGAACGCTGCGTCTCAAGGACACGTCAATGACAGCCTGCTCTAGATGTGTAGAACCAAGGGAGGAGAAACCGCCCACACACACACACACAGATGTGCTAATATCCTACACACACATTTGGAAGTGTTAAGATCAGGGTTGCCAGACGTTTTAAAAGTAACTACACACTGAAAGTCAAGATATTTATGAATGTGATTTTGAGGTTCCTGTGGAAGCCGTTTCTGTTCTGCTGCTTCAACGTAGTGTGTAGTGTAGGAAAGTAGTGCACAGAGTGTGGTTTGAGACACAGCCGCTGTCTCTGCAAATGAGATGAATGACAGTGAGGCCCAGTGCACGGGTTTACAGATATTTGCGAAAATTTAGTTTTTACTCGTCTGTTTTCAAAAACGTTCCTGTCCACACAAACAATCTTTTTCAGAAATATACCTCAGGTCTGATCTTAAATCTGCGGTGTGTAGTGGCGAGGCAGTGGATTCAGGAGCAGTCGACGCACACACGAGGGTGAAACAATAACACAAAGTGAAATTCAACTGCAAATTAATTATAGACTGCAAAGTAACGACCTGATCAGCAGCCGTGATAAACCCAGTCCTAGCATACTCATAACACACGCCAAGTACACGCCACACACACGCCAAGTACACGCCAAGCAGGTTCACGCTGACACATCAGCATTTTTTTAAAATGTACGTTTCCCCACACAAAAACAGGATTTTAACATTGGCATTTTATTTGAAAAAAATTCTTCTGCCACTCAAAACACCATTTCCATGTGGACACAAGGCAAAAAAAAAGAAGAGACCAAAAAAAAGTGAAAAAAATGTGACATTAAACTATGAGCTGAAAAAAATTCTCTATTTAAATTTCTTATTTTGATCATTTATTACCATCAGTGTGTGAGGGATCAAACTGAATTAGCTGCACACAGAAATGTGAGGATGAACAGATGAAAGTGAAAAATAAGGAGGGGTGAAAGAGGGGTGGGGGCCGGGGGCAGATAGAAAGAGAGAGACAGTGAGAAAAGACGCAAATTGCCATCACATTCTGGGATCCACCTCCGCATTTCCATTCATAGAAATTACACACACACACACACACACACACACTTGGACGCACACGCACTCGTCAGCAGCAGGCAGGAGGGGGCGTCGAGGTGGGGAGTCCTAATTGGCTGAAGCAACCGAGTCGAACCAATCAGAGCGCTCCGTTTACTGAGCAACGGGCACACAGAGGAATGAGGATTAGTGAGAGAGAGAGAGAGAGAGAGAGAGAGAGAGAGAGAGAGAGAGAGAGACAGATGTACAATAGGAAGCCACTTTGACGTCATTAGAATGGTATGAAAATTGCAGCTCTCTCTCTCACACACCCCATGTCCGCAGTGTATGGGATTTTCCTTTGCATCTTTTGTGTGTGTGTGAGAGAGAGAGAGAAAAAAAATCCACACGCAGCACCCAAGAAGCTCCATCGTTAACATTCAACTGTCCTTCACGAAAGCCTCAATAACACAGACTGTGTGTGTGTGTGTGTGTGTGTGTGTGTGTTACAGCTCTCCCCCTGAGAGACCCTTCAAGCTCCAGCTGCACAACCATCCATTATTACACAACACTGAGATGTGTACAGCCTTTCTATATTGTGTGTGTGTGTGTGTGTGTGTGTATTCTACACTCCCAAAAGCCATGAACTCTTTGAGAAAGGTTGTTCGTGTTTGGAGTGTGTGTGTGGGTGCAAATGGGTTTGTGGGTGTGTGTTGAGTGCTTTGAGTATTCAAGGCTGTGTGTGTGTGTGTGTGTGTAATGCAGGTGGATGAGTCAGAGATTGTTAATAGCAACGTGCAGAATTCGTGCAACACTAAATCTGCATCCTGTCCATCACTGTGGACGGACACACACACACACACACACACACACACTTTTTGAATATTTCCCTGTCTTTCTCTCTAGGACCTGAGTGAGACCATCTTTCACTCCCTGGGCAGACAGTCAGACTGAGACGTCATTACTCCCATGCTTTTTTGCAAACCTGATCTTCTTTCCTCCATCAGCTGGCTGACATCACACACACACACACACACACACACACACAAACACACACAACTAAAAGCTTTGTATACCATAACTGAAAGTGCATAGAGCGAGAATTGACCACATTAGAGACAGACACACACACACACATGAACCCAGTTTACAGACGTACAGAGAAAAGTGTGTGTGTGTGTGGTATCTGATAATGTGGTTCTGTAGGAAATCTAGAACCCTAAAAGGTTGTTCTGTTTGTCACAAGTAGAACCCCTTCAGAAAGCTAGAACCATTAAACCCCCCCTTTAGAAAGAGTGTTAATATCGTGTGTGTGTGTGTGTGTGTTTCATTTGTGTCTTCAGCTGATTTAGGTTAAAGCAGCAGGATGTAGATGTACACTGTGAGGAGTCAGACAGCGTTTTCTTGTTTTCTGTAAAACTACATGCATCGTTTCCTTCGTTAATCAAGTTACCAGTTAAATTTGTGATGATGATTCCATATAAAACCTACAAACATTCAACCCCTCGCTCTACAGAGATCACGCTGAAGAGAATCTCAGACACATGGAGAAATCAGAACTCTCTCACTCCTCGTGGTTCAGGGCTTCTGTAATCAGACAATCCGAAAACATACAGCATGAAAAGATAACAGGACATGCTCGATAAAGTCCTAATGTTCCTCACAGAAACCAGGACATGTTTCTGAACAGCGCTGTAGATGTTCTGAAGGCTCTACTGCTGCGCCACTCGGGAGCTGACGGGTCATTTTTCATCCGATAAAATCTGTTCATGAACAGAGTGACAATGTTTAAGAATCTTGTTTTATAAGCCTGGTTTAATCTATCTCTCATCAGACATTTTCCTTAAGGAGAGCCTCTAGCTATGCGCTACTCCATTACTCCACACAGGAGCAATTATTCTGCAGGACCCAGGTGGACCGTACCATCTCTGAACCACAGCTCTCTAACACACACACACACACACACACACACACACACACACACTCCCAGTGGGAGCTGACCTTCAAACACTCAGACACCCGGGGAGCCAAGAGAGACCTCAACAATCGAACGAGGAGATGGCGTCCGGGTGCATTTGTGTGTCCCTGCAGTCTATTTGCCAAACAAATACCTTTCCACATTATGGAAAGCGGCGGCTTGGCTGAGGCACGTCACGTCACGTCACGAGCGGGAATCCCACTCGGCAGCAGACAGGCTGATGCTGTCTCTTACGGCTCGGAGATCATCAATAATGCAGCGCTCGGACTATAAACAGATCGGGAACAGGGCTCGACATGTAGTGCTTTAAAAATATAAGTCACTTCCTATTAAGGGAAGAAGCTTCAATATAAAACACACCATTGTGAAAATCTTGAACAATCTGACTGTCTGAATGGTTATACATCGAAAAAACACATTCATAGTGTGAATATATTTTTCAAATAAAACCCTCAACCTAGCATGGAATAAAACACATTTAATCTTTCATTACTAGATTAATTTTGACATGATGGTGATGGTGCTAATGACGGTGATCTGTTTGACTTTCTTTCAGCTCAAAAACGAATCAAAACGTCCGATTTGGATTCAGTGGAAGTTAAAAAGAACAGAAAATTCCACACAGTTCTCTCTCATATGATATTTACTACCTCAGGAGTCAAAATTTTCCGTTAGCAGTCATGACACAAAGCTTCTGCTTCTTATTATGGCAGAACCCATGAACGCTGCTTTAGCAGTCGATGCTAAGTGCAATTACAGTGCAATTCTAGCTGTTCTGTATCTTTTCTCACTAATTTATCAACATATCTGAGGTAAAAGTTGATGTTCCAGATAATTCTGTCTCATTTCCACGGTCACTTTGTCTTTATAAAAGACTGTTCTAGCTAACTAAGTCTTCATATGTTCTGTGGTATGTCCCAGTTGACTAGCATCTGTCTTGTGATATTCACCACTTCACCACAGAAGTGTAAAGTGTATTTATAATGTCGTTTTAGTCATTCTGAGTGTTTTATTAAAAATTTACCAACACATCTGAGGTAAAAGTTGATGTTCCTGATAATTCTGTCTCATTTCCACAGTCACTTTGTCTTTATAAAAGACTGTTCTAGCTAACCAAGTCATCCTGTCGTGTAAAGTGTAAAGTCTGAGTGTTTTATTAAAAATTTACCAACACATCTGAGGTAAAAGTTGATGTTCCTGATAATTCTGTCTCATTTCCACAGTCACTTTGTCTTTATAAAAGACTGTTCTAGCTAACCAAGTCATCCTGTCGTGTAAAGTGTAAAGTCTGAGTGTTTTATTAATAATTTATCAACACATCTGAGGTAAATGTTGATGTTCCTGATAATTCTGTGTTGTTTGCACCATCACTTTCTTTACACTTACTGTATAAAAGACTTAACGGATATGTGCTAGCTAGCTAAATCATACGCCTCAGTGATCAGCTAGCTTATGCTCTGGGACTGTATTTCCCAGTTGCCTAGCAACAGTGTTCTTACAATATTAACCCCTTCCCACTTTGTACAAATTCACAGTTTCACATGTCGGAAATATATGGTGGAAGATGCATCAATGTTTTAGCATGTACAGAAATAAAAAAGCTTTTGATTCATTCCTGCTTGTGAATCGATTCACTCGAATCATTTACTAAAAATAGGTGGATATCCTGATATTTTAAAAATATAGTGCTAATTCTAGAGATATATTTACTATTAAATACAACAACACAATCAGAATTTGAAGAAATCTTGTGTCTATCATTTGTCTAATACATCATTTATGATTCATTCTGATTCATTTAAAGGATTTATTCTGATGTTCGAGTCGTCCTGAACCTGCTGCGAGTTATTACCCAGAGTTTAGTTCATACGCTACTGAATATTTGCTTTTAATATTCAAAAATAGATCACATTTGCAGAACCTTGAGCTAAATATTGTGTTAGTGTGTGTATGTATGTGAGAGAGAAGAAACAAAAGCAGGATAAATAAAGTGAACCGTGTGGAGAGTGAGGAAGTGTGTGTCTTTTCTGAGAGAGACGATGGCCTAGTTGGGCCAAAGAGGACAGTAATGTGGGCTAAACACACACTCAGGCTCAGTCCATCCTGTTCCCTACACTACCCTCCTGTAGTGTGCACTACTTAGTGACGTTCTGTCCCCTCAGCCCCGGGACACGTTTAAAATCCTGTAAAATTAAAAGCTGTTCTTTAGTTCTGTGTTCATTCAAAACTCATTGCATTATTTTACACCATTCAGCTACAGCACGCTGAATAAAATCCTTTCTGGAGAGTGTCGAGGGCATTTTTTTTAAAAGGAAATACAAAGTTTAATAGCACTTCTGGTGTGCAGGAGCGCAAACTGTGGCTTCTCATCATGCCAAATCGATCAGTTCTGGTCTTCAAGGTCGCCTCTCGGAGACGGCGATGCTGATGATGTGTGCAAAATAAACCTTTTTTAAAGACGAGTCAAAGCACCATGCAGTCGTTAAATTACACACACACACACACACACACACACACACACACACACCACTGTCCCTCGCTTCTAATCCTTTGCTGTGTCACTCTCCCCGCCCACTTTACGTTGTCGAAGGTCATCAGAACCCATTTCATTGAAAAATAACGACTTCTGGCCGCTTTGTCACGTCACTGTCAGGGTGAAGGTGGGGTTAGTGCTGGTATAGAAAAATAATCAACAAACAAATGGAGCGGTGTGATGTGTCCTGAGGCAAAGCGGCGTTACTGTCACCGCCCAGAAGTGGTACTTTGTCAACAAATGCAATTGTTTTTTATTTATTAATGAACAACACGTTTATCCGTTTTATAGTTACATTTAATGTTGAAGAAACGAGTTAGTTCCTGTTGTCACTTACGTTATAGCAGCTATAAACAGTCGTTCCCTCACCAGCCTCTCTTTATTCTCTCTCTTCAAGTTAATAAGATAAAAAAACGCATCTTGTCATGTTACCAAGAAACCGCAAAGAAGCGTAAACTCCTCTGTCCTGAAGACGTCGGAAAACTTACAGAAAAGTTACAGCTTTACCTCTGACTGTTACAAAGCGCTGACACTGGAGACTCCTTCCATACATGTTACATAAACATCTCCTTACAGGTCAATGATTACATGTGTTTATGTTTATGTGGAGCGTCCGCAGTACACGTCCCAGTGAATGAGCTGTTGCTATAGAAACGATAACCTGTGATTTGCAGCTGCACTATTGTCAGAGCTGCTGTTATAGAAAACTAATCAGCACTAATCAGTGCTGTGGTTAATAAAAATTCTATAAAATTTAACTAAAAATGTAACTAAATTGACAAAATATTGGCTAATTTAGAGTCAGTCTCTTGGGGCAATGCTTCTTCTGCCCAGCGTGGGGCTTCACAGTTATTTACTGCTGGCTTTATTCTCTTTACGTGTTGAGATAAAATTTGGTCCGAATGTGTGCAAGTCGTTCTGGGAGCTGAAATGAGGTTTATCAGGTTAACAGCAACAGACCTGCTGCTTTTTTGTGCATCATACAGTACTGTGCAAAAGTCTTGGACCCCCCCCCCCCCCCCCCCTTTTTTTTTAGTACAAACTTTGTTATAGATGTTTATTTTCTGACTTCTACATTATTGATTCAGTACAAAAACATTTTAGATTCCAAACATTAGTTTTCCAGCACAAAATGAAATGTTACAGAAAAATGTTTGTATGTCAGTAAAGAAAGCAGCAGATTCCATAAGAGACACTTTTCAGATAAAAACATA
>CM040470.1:516542-531608 GCA_022758105.1 Pangasianodon gigas
AGAGAGAGACAGACAGAGAGACAGAGAGAGAGAGATGGATGCAGTGAGAGGAGAGACTGTGCTCCCTGTACATGCAGAAATCAGTGGAAACAGAGGAACATTTCCTGCTACAGTGAGATCATGACCAACACATTCGATCCGTCTACTTCACAAAATTTAAAAGTAATAAATACCAAATTTTATGGCACTATCAAATCAAGAAAAAAGAAGATACGTTTTGGGAGAAAACTCGAGCCTGATCGTAACAGCAGTTAGATATGGAGCAGCTTGCCACGAGCTCAGAGAGACAAATTGAGCCAGTGTACAAATCCAAAGTCACATTCTTACACTTCCAAGTGTTTGAGTGGGTGTACACACATTTAACCTCGTCTTAACATCATCATTTTCTTGTTATATATATTTATAAGATTTATTGCTGATTTATCTGTTCATTTATTTATGTATGGTGTATTTATTTGTTTATTTAATGGCCAGTGCTTTGGCAATACTGTACCACAGTCATGCCAATAAAGCCTGTCTGAATTACAGAGAGAGAGAGAGAGAGAGAGAGAGAGAGAGAGAGAGAGAGAGAGAGAGAGAGGCTACTTACAAACCAAAATTTTACACTATGGGATAAACTTCCAGCTGAAATGATGCACACACAATTCTGCAAATCATCCTACAAGTTCATGGAAACACAACAAACAACGGCTGCTGAGGGAATCAGCCGAGTCCCATTACTGCTCAAAATTCAGAAAATAGCTATCAAATATTGGCTCCACCTAAAACACAGAGGACGCGTTCGCAATCAGCTCGCTCGGTGGTGAATCAGTAGATCGTGTGCAGGAGTTCAGGCACTAGGACCCTGTCTCACTACACACTGTGACGCTGATGACTCAATTTCCGTCGCCATGACGACGTACTCGCGCTGTAAAACATCACCACTGGCGTTTAGCACCAACAGGCAGGACCGATATCTTTCTGACGTTACGTGTCGTATAAATTTATTAGCTTAATCACACGCGTTTCTGTCACGGTGCTTCACGCAGGATCGTAGCTCGCTAGTGGATTTATTTAAATCATTAAACACTTAAAAGTCGTTAGACTCAAACACACCGTATACAGAACGTCAAATAAAGTTAAAATCTCTAACGTAAGTAATCATCTGAGAGCTACAACAACGATAACAAGCTCCTGACGTTTGTAGATAAAGTTGGCTGAGAGTTCATCTGCCATTTTGTTCGAGCTGAGAGGTTTCAGAAAATATGACGTCATTTCCTGTAAGGGAACGTAGCGAGCGTCAATGCTCCCTGGTTTTTTTGGGATTTTTTAGGGAGCGAACGTTCCAGTGCACTGGAAGCATTTTGTGATTGAGACAGCCCTTAAAATGGCCGCCTCCCTGATCAGCGCCCTGACTACTGAACTAGGGAGCTGAACTGAGAGAAGAGTCTCCTCACCCGGCTGGTCCTGAACCTCAGCTCACTAACACACGCTAACACGGTCTGGAACATCAGGAACAGCCAGACACAAGAACAATCAGACCTCACCAAATTCAAACACTACAGAAACTACACTACATCACCCACTGGAACACACAAACACAAAGTAAAGTGAAGTGCTCTGTGGCCCAGCACACAACAGCAACACAGAGAGTGCAGCTCGGTCTCCAGCAACAGAGTGTCACAAACTCACACGTGCAGGAAACATTTCCAAAAATTTCAGAGCACACACTCTCCCAGTTCCCCCGTCTGCCCAACACCGACACGCTGAACTGAACTGCTGACGGTGGAGTGGACCATTACGGGACAATAAGGATACTTAATCATCTCCTTCTCTCCCTCTCTCCCTCTCCCTCTTCCTCCAGTGATCCTGACCCCTTCTACTCTCTGGACCTGCCTGATCCATCCTGATGCCCTACTTCTGGTTGGAGTCTCATCACTTGGAAATCACTCACTGCTGCTGCTGAGGATGGACCACATGGACAGCCTGAAGACACATGAGATTACTCAGGATGGTTCCACTTAGAAACCATGAAGAGGGCTTTGGACTGCAATTCCTACAAACAGTTTTGCATTCAGGTCTCCATCAGTGAACAGTTGATAACGTCAATAAACAGACTTCATGTGAAAACTGTGATGAATTTCCTGGTTACACAATTGCACCATTTGTCCATATAGTACACAGTTACAGAAGAGTAATGATTTATAATCGTACTGTCTGGTGTCACCCAGATGAGGATGGGTTCCCTTTTGAGTCTGGTTCCTCTTAAGGTTTCTTCCTCATATCGTCTCAGGGAGTTTTTCCTCACCACCGTCACCTCTGGCTTCCTCATTAGGGATAAATTTATACATTTAACATTTATATCCTGAGTTTATAAATTTCTGTAAAGCTGCTTTGTGTCAATGTCCGATGTTAAAAGTGCTATACAAATAAAACTGGACTGAAGGAGAGCTGTGTTTTAGCAGGACAGGACGTATACGTGTATATACTAATATAATATTATAGCGTATCAAAGCTGCAATAAAACAGTCTATATATATCATATTTATATCACAATTATGTGTCTCTGAATATTAATGTCACATCATACTCAAACAACTTCCTTCATGGATGAATAAAGTACTCGATCCATCCATCTATCCATCTATCTATTGAAGTTCCATCAGCAGTCGTGTACTAACAGTGACGTAATAAAACCCACTCTTTAAATGTTTGAAGTGATGAGTGTTTCTCTCTTTTCCCCACGCACTGCCTCCACGCCGCAGAGGATCGGATCTCGCGGCCCCGCCCCGCCTCTTCCACTGAGAACACGGCGACGGACAGGAGATGGACAGGAAAGCGACGTCCAACCCACTCAACCTAATTGCTATGTGACCGCTGAGAAACAGCGAATCAATCATATTTCCATTCAATTAGCGCGCAGCCGGAGACGAGGTGATGGACCTCTTTTAGCCAAATGAAACGCTGCAGGAGAAGACGACCTTGGATGACCTCGGAGACGCAGCGTGACGCTGGTGTTTTATAAGAAACCTCCGTCTCAGCAGTGTGAGCACACTGAACACAGCTCTCCTCAGCTCTGCAGGGGGGCAGCGTGGGGTCTTACATAACTCTGACTGGGGACAGAACGATTATTTAACGTTTATTTAATGTTAACAGTACGCAGGATCCTGGAGGAAAAACCGCAGTGTGAGGAGGAAAAGGAAAATATATATATTTAAAAAATCTAAAGATCTTCAATAGACGCTTTATTGAATCATCAGTTAAAGACTCTTTGATGCTTTATTTTTAACCACTAAAACTAATCAGTGCTGAATTATAAACTCTATGAATTAAAAAAAAAATTACAAATAAACAAACAAACAGCAGCTGCACATGTTTACACTCATTACAAATCTATGAATATACACGAATATGCAAATTATACAAACTGGAAACACCCCCATGACCTCAACCTGTCCTTATATATATATACATACATATTACAACGTTACCATGACAACCACTGTCTCTTTAACTAGCTAGCTAGCTGAGCACACAGGTTAAACATTTATTTTGTGACATCACAAACTGAGATCCTACATAGCTCCGCCCCCGAATCAGCTGTATACAGAAGTGTGGATAAAATCTAAATGAGTTTAGATGAAAGGAAAAGGGAGGATTTGTTTTAAAGAACATCTAAAGATCACGCTGTAGAGATCAGGACGAGTTTAATGCAGCAGCGGCGTAGATATGAGAGGAAGGCCAATCCTCCAGCACCGATCCCTCTCTGGGTGTGTGTGTGTGTGTGTGTGTGTGTGTGTGTGTGTTTGGCTCAGTTTATTTTGCCTCTGGCTGTAACGAGAGGAAGCCCGAGGGTGCTGGAGAAATCACAGAGGAGGAGGAAGAGGAGGAGTGATGATGCCTCGGGCTCACAGAGGTCAGCGCACAAAATCAAACTTCATCAGCGCTGGAGAAACAAACAGCACGCAACAAAAACTACACACTACATACCAGGCTTAGCAAACACCTAACCGGGAACTGTGGGTAAAACTGTGGGAAAATCCTCCATGTTAGGGTACAGAGATACGAGACACAGGGCTGCAGTCTGTTCTAAAGAGATCAGGAATATTTTATTCATTTATTTTTTATTTTGATCATTTTTTGGAAGCTTTACTTGCCCTGTTTTTAGACACTATTCCAGTGAGGTGCAAATTAAAATATTTAATAAATGAAAAATATAATGTTTCATCTACATAGTAAACCTTTCACTGCTTACGTTTTCACTTCGAGCTTCCGAGGACATTTTATACACAATCGTCTAATTTTTTTTTTCAGTCAGTTCAGATCAGCTGCGAGACTCTACACGTCTCTTCCGCTGTGCGTGAAACCGCTGTAGAGTGAAATACAGCAGCTACGAATGAAGATCTACAGAACTGATGCGTCGTTTAGTTTAGCTTCTCTTCGCAGGAATACAAAATTGGTTTAAACACAACTGAACAAAGGTTTTGATTTAGGTATTGATTTGTATCACAATCCTGACAACACTAATGTACACATTTCCCTGAAACGTCCAGCCTTCACTCTCGTTTGCGTAGATCAGGTGCACAGATGAGCTGCAGAACATCTCGTATTTCATCCACAAACCCTCACCTTTCTCTCAGAACGGATGATTTATAATAACCATGCTTAAACACAACTTATTAAGCGTCCTATTATATAGGTGTACACACACACACACACACACACACACACACACACACACGAATGCGGATGCGTGGGCGATTCTGAAACTGCGATAACATCAAAATCTGATTGTGTTTATACAAAAGGATAAAAAAGATAAGTGTGTGTGTGTGTTAGACAGCATCCTCTCAGAAGCAGCTGCTCTACTCGGACTGAAGAGGTTTTGCACTCTAATGTGATGCCAAACAGGCTCTTTGCCAATTTAAAACAGGACTGATTTATCTACAAAGCTCACGTCCATCTCACAGATACACCATCAGGTCCACGCAGGAAAAAGCTCCAGGTGTCAGATTGGAAGAGAGAGAGAGAGAGAGAGAGAGAGAGAGAGAGAGGGAGAGAGAGAGAGAGCAGGGGTGGCCTTAACACTAGGCAAAGGTAGGCAACCATCTTGGGGCCCCAGAAGCCAAGGGCTCCTAAAAATGCAAATTATATATATATATTTTTCATTATTAATGCTAAATAACAGGCACCAATCAATCCTATATTTTGCCTAGAGCCCCCAAATCACTAAATCCACCCCTGAGAGAGAGCGAGAGGGAGAGAGAGAGAGAGAGAAGAAAAACCGCACAATCTACTGATTAGCTGAGATAAATGCTGCATGAGAGGGTTCGACTTCTCTGACGAGTGTTTCAAAAATGAGTGTGTTTGTAAATCAGGATGTAAATCAGGATGTAAATCAGGATGAGTTCCAGCATGCGAAAGCGAACTTCAGGCTCTGTTTCTTTTAAGATTCTATCATTTCTATTAAATTATGTTACTGTAAAGTCAGAAAAAGCCACACCGCCTGCAGCATTAAACGAAGGTGATGGAGGATTCCCACGTTATTCCGAGCACACGGTGACGGTGCTCATGAACCTCGACATTTATTTCAAAACGCCAGCAGAGCGTCAGCCGAGGGCAACGGAACCATTTTCACTTCCTGTTCCCTAATGAGGAAATTCCCAGTGGGAATTTTTCTCCCTCGCACTGATCCCCGCTCCAGCAGGAGAAGATCCACCATGAGAACAAACACACTCCAATATGAAGAACAATAATCAGCTTTTATTTTTACACCACTTTGTTTATCACACAGAGAGGATGGGTGGGAATGAAACACGTCTCAAACGAACGTCTCTGTGTCGTGATGGAGGGAGGTGACGGAAGTGTGTGACGGAGGGATTCGATGGAGGGGTGTGATAGAGCAACATGATGGAGGGAGGTAACAGGGGTGTGATGGAGGGATTCGATGGAGGGACGTGACAGAGGGGTGTGATTGAAGGATGTGACGGAGAGACTTGATGGAGGAACATGATGTGACAGTGGATGATGAAGGGATGTGATGGAGACATGAGAGAGGGACATGATGGAGGGGCGTAACGGAGGGACATGAAAAACGGATGTGATGGAGGGACGTGATGGAGGGATGAATTTAAATAAAAATTTCATATTCAGATTTCTGTAAAGCTGCTTTGTGACTTTGTTAAAAGTGTTATACAAATAAAATTGAATGACTTGAATATTACAGAGGGACGTGATGGAAGGACATGATGGAGATGTGACGAAGGGAGATGACGGAGGGAGGAGACGGAGTGGAGGAGACGGAGTGGAGGTGATGGGGAGGTGACGGAGGGAGGAGTGACGCCTCCTCAGCGAGGGGATTACAGCTGTGTGAGACGGGGGGCTTTAATGAGCTTTAGCAGAGCTTTCCGTTCTCGATTAGTGTGTGTCAGGACTCCCTGTGGCTCGCAGCGTGAGGGGGAAACAACCCCCATCACTCGCTCCCTCCCTCCGTCATTCCCTCCCTCCTTCCCTCCGTTTGGAGCACGACACATCCGGATCTCCTCCTACCATGTGAATCACACGAAAGCACTAACGCCTCAGGATCTCAGCTACACATCATCTGATTCGCTCAATCCCGGGTTAAACCGCAATCACAGCGTACACACCGCCTCACACACACACACACTGCCGCAGTGAGTCACCGTCCATCATGGTCATCTTCATACCACACCATACCACATACTACTACTAATGCACTAATGCACTTAAACAGTTATAACCCTTCATACCGCTCCTACACACCTCATCACATGATCTGTGTTTAAACTACACACTCAACACCACAACAGCCTACGACGTAGGTAGAGGGAGAGATTATAGATAAAGGGTTAAGTAGGTCCGAAATTATGTGTATTCGACATAATACACTATGTAGGGTGTAGGGGGCATCTCTTTCACTCATGTAGTGCACTTATACAGAGGGAACTGGATTAGTCCAGTTACTGATCACTTCATCACTTCATCAAATCCACCGTTTCATTTCCTCCATCAGCACAAAACTCAAACCCACACACACCTACACACACACACACAGTTACACACTTTATACAACACATACAGACAAGCACGTCTCAGCTCACTGCTCCTTCACACGCACACTCGCACACAGGCGGCTAGAGAACAAAGGGGATCTCCACCTCTCTCCCCTGCTCTATTATTAGATCTTCAACCCGGAGACAAAATAATCACACGTTGCGCTGCATCAGCGCGGGCAGAGCAGGAGACGAGCTGAAGACGAGCAGAAAAACCCTTCGTTACGCCCTCGCCTCCGACTTCTGCGTCTCAACCCCACAACACTAACCACGGTTCTAACACTAACCACGCTTCTGCACTCCTGCTCCATTTCACTGATCAGATCTCTCTCTCTCTCTCACACACACAGGAGGTTCACCTACGACATATCACCTGCTAATGCTATTCCACACAATCCACTGCTCACAACGGCTGTGTCCCAATTGCACGTATACTGACTGTATAAGGCGTACTGCACTTACGTATATAAGAATCAAAAAGCTGAAACCCAAATCAGTCCCTATTCCATTTAAAGTGCACTACATAGGGCATAGTGTACTTACATAGGAAGTACTGAGAAGTATCCCAAATTACTCCCTATTACACTTATTGTGCACTACATAGGGCATAGTGTACTTACATAGGAAGTACTGAGAAGTATCCCAAATTACTCCCTATTACACTTATTGTGCACTACATAGGGCATAGTGTACTTACATAGGAAGTACTGAGAAGTATCCCAAATTACTCCCTATTACACTTATTGTGCACTACATAGGGCATAGTGTACTTTATTTAGGGAGCTGTGAGTCAAATCCCAAATCACTCCCTATTACACTTAAAGTGCACTACATAGGGAGTAGTGCACTTATATATGGAGCAAGGAGTTGAATTCCAAATCACTCCCTACTGCACCAATAGTGCACTATATAGGGCATAGTGCTCTTATATAGTGAGCAATTCCATTTCTAGTGCACTACGTAGGGTGTAGAGGGATGCATCCCAAATCACTCCCTGTTACACTTATAATGCACTACATAGGGCATAGTGTACTTACATATGGAGCAGTGAGCCAAATCCCAAATGACTCCCTATTACACTTAAAGTGCACTACATAGGGCATAGCGAGATGATTCTTAAATCACTTCCTACTGCTTTTCTAGTGCACTACATAGGCAGGATCTAGAGCTCTTCTATAAGGAAAGAGAATCCCAGATGACTTCCTGTCACCTGTATAATGCGTTATAAGGGGTATAGGAGCCATTATTTCAGAAAATATGTAGTGTACTTGCACAGGGAGCAATGCGATGAAGCTCGTAGGGATTAGGGAACTCACTCATTTAGTGCTCTACATAGGGCAGAGAAGCCATTATTTTTAGGAAGCCACAGCCACAAAATGGCCGCTCATTGCAGGTATACAGTGTCCTACAAAAGGTACAGGAGCCTTTACTTCATACCCTGTGTAGTGTGCTTACACAGGAAGTAGGGATCTGAATCCTAAACACAGGCTGGGAATTCCATTATTCTACCCTTCCCTATGTAGTGCACTTATTTACAGATTAGGGAGCTAAATCCCAAAGGATTCCTAGCAGGACATGTATTGTGTACAAGCCATTATTTTATACTTAATGTAGTGCACTACAGAGAGAAACCATTCTAGAGCTAGAGAATAATGAGTCCTAAATAGCTTCCTAATGGACATGTATAATGCACTAAATGGGGTAAGACTCACATTAAGAGTAGGGAACTGAACATCATGAAGTGCACTAAGTAGGGAGGGAAGTCAGGGTGTATCGTACACATCACAGCGTACAAGTACTTATGGGTTAGACGCCATTGTTTCTAATGTAGTGCACTTATTTCCAATAAAGGGAGCAAGGAGCCATTTGGAATCCGGCCACAGAAAAGCAGGAGGTGTCGTGTGTGTGTGTGTGTGTGTGTGTGTGTGTGTGTGTGTGCGCGTATGTGTGTGTCTCTACCCGCATGTGAGAAATGGAGCGCAACAACGCTGCTGCCGACATCTTGAAGAAAAGGTAACCATCTCTCTCTCTCTCTCTCTCTCTCTCTCTCTCACACACACACACACACACACACACACACACACACACACACACAGAGAAAGCACATGCGCCATGCCTAATGATATGTACACAACCTTCACTCATTTCTCTCTCTCTCTCTCTCTTTCTCTCACACACACACACACACACACACAAACGCTAAGCGAAGGTTTAACATGAACGCTGCACGTCCTCTCCATCATTCTGCTCCACATTATCTCTCTCTCACACACACACACACACACACACACACACACACAGAGCGAAGAGTGCAGTTATTCTGCATTCGTTCTCATCTCTCTCTCTCTCTCCGGAAGCTTCCTGATGGATGATGGTTGGAGGAGGAGGAGAAGGAGGAGGGAGGCAACTGCAGCAGTGACGCTGTGCAACGCAAAAACTGGGGATTTACCACTAGGGCACCTCGAGTCACGGACACGGAGGGGGGAACGCACCTCAACACACCGAGCTCACCGCTTTTAAAATCACAGCGCACACACAACACACACACACACAGAGAGAGAGAGGAGCCTTTTAGATGCAACTGCATGCACTGCACAAATGACAGATGGTAGAAAAAGCTCTTTCGAGCTCTTTAAAGCATAAAAGAAGCACCTATTGTATGATTATTTGTGTGTGTTGGTGCCACAGTCACAACATTTCCAGTGAGAAATAATTCCTCAGCTATCAAAGGCACTAAAACACTTCTACTGTGCTGTCTTTCTGCTTTCCTGTTGACTCTGTGTGGTCCTGAACAGACGCTCAAACCCTCTTTAAAGGCAGGATACAAACAAACTCTGAAGGACAGGGTCTAATTCCATCAAAGACATGACCAGCGCATGTGTGTTCATGTGCACGACATCAGTACGGTAGGAAACGTCACTAAAGCAGAGTTAAAGCGGTACATGACTTCACCGTAATCAGCGTTTAGAGAAACAAGGAGAAGTACAGGACAGAGCTCTTTCAAGGTCGTGAGATTAAGAAGTATATTTATTATCTATTTAGTAGAATTAAGGAATTAAAAGGCCATCGAAACAGAAGATGAGGTTAAAAGCATCACATTATCATCATTATTATAATTAGAATTATTATTATTATCATTAGCTCACACTAAGAGGAACCAAACGGTACTTTTGCTCATCACTGTTGCGGTACCACTGAGGACTAAAGGTCATGTTTTCTAGGTGAACAGCTTCACAGGTATATTTTCAGGGCCAGGAAACCTGCTCTCCTCTCTGCTCTCCTCTCTGCTCTGTTCTCCTCTCCTCTGTTCTCCTCTCCTCTCCTCTGCTCTGTTCTCCTCTGAGAGAGCTGAAATAACCACACTGAAGGGAGAGGAGGTGCTCCCTGGATAAGAGCATCTCCATCTCTGACCCTGAGGGCTACATCCCCCAACTCTCTCACAACAAAGTTTGGATTTAGATGCTGAAGAAAGTGAGGAAAACTCTTTGGAAAGATGAAGCTTCTGCTAAAACACTCAGCTAGGGAAAGACACCTGATAATAAACTCCTCCTCCAATTATTATTATTATTATTATTATTATTAAGAGGGTTAATTAGTGTGCTGTAAAGTGGGATAGGAAGCGCGAAAGGCATGCCGGGTACTTAACTATTTGCACAGGTGCTGCAGACACAGGTCGAGACATTCCCCCTCCACCTCGTCCTCCGCCACCGAGTCCGACAAAGGGCGCGCGGGCACAGGTGAGTCCTCGCGCAGCGGCGGCCGCATCTCCCGCAGGAAGAGCTCCAGGAAGCGGCGGTAAGCTTTCTCCTCGCTGCCACAGACCGCCATCACTCCTTCTCATTCCCGGAGAGACACGACTCAGACAGAGGAAGAAGAGAAGAAGAAGTAGAAGGAGAAGAAGTAGAAGGAGAAGAAGGAGGAGGAGGTTCTGCTGGTTTGAGTCATGAACAAGCTGCAGGTGCGCGCGCGAACGCGAGAGCGCGTTAACGAGCCGCGGTGACGTCAGATACGAAGGGGGCGGGGCTATGTAGAAAATAGAAAGAGTACCCTGCTGACAGGGGTGACTACGTCATCCGGTTTCTTTGGGATGAATGAATGAAGGAATGGATGAATGAATGAAGGGATTCGGTACACGGTGTTCAGTTCTCCAGCTCCGTGAACCGTAAACACTCATCTATTTTTCTACAGTATGTTCTGACTCATCAAATGTTTAATTTTTTTTTTTTGAAAAAAGTAAATGTGTCAAAATTACTACAGTTCCGTTAAAGCATCGCGGGGATCACCTAGACCAATCAGATATAGCCTTCACATCCGGGTCCTTACACCAGCGTTTCTGTCAGTGTGTTAGCTAGCTCGCTAGCTAGCTAGTGTGCTAACTATTAAACGCGGATAATACTCTGTAGCCGGCTAACTGTCTAAACTAAGACAAATTACAAGTCAAAATAAAAGTCAATTTACAACTTTACCGACGCAGAAAAATATAAAAAATATCGCTATCTGACAAGATAAGCAAGTTAGCGAACATTAGCCAGATGCTAACCCAAGTTAGGCTAAGAAGCGGGCGGTTATGGGACATGGAGTTTTTGTGTAATACCACAGAATCATTGAATACACAATAAAATATTCGATTATTGTTTATTGAAAAAAAGGATATAACTTAAATCGTGGACAATATATACATATATATGTAAAATTAGGAAAAAAAACGACGGTGAAGTTTAAATTAGCTTAAAAAGTGAATTGAGAGTACTAACTTAGGGAATTTTTACTTCCGGCGCCGGAATGACGTAAAACCTGAGTAGTGTATAGACGCGCGTGCACGTGGGAGATGCTATTTTTACACGCGCTTATATAGTGGAGTTGGGGGCAAAAAAAATAATAAATTAATAAATAAATAAAGTATTGTGTGTAATTTGACGTTGTGTGCTGAGTCAGGAATGACGTCACTTAAAAATGATTTCATACAGGACAAAAATATATTTCATAAAGATAAAACACACACTGTACATATACACATGCTGTGATATTACACTATTAACTACTCAGTGTTCATCATACCTACAGCACAGGTCACTTTGGAGTCCACCTGTTGTGCTGCAGAAAGTATTGGCACCCCTCTGCCCTGCCTATCAGTGAATATAATTACAGCCTGCACCTACAACCTAATGAACAGTTAATTAACGCAGGTTAAATACACATCCAGGTGAAACATGAGTCCAAATAAAGATATCATTTACAGCAGCAGGTCATTCAGCGTCTCAGGTTTCAGAGACGTTCCTTTTTCTTGCTGATCTTTGTTGGTTTTCTGATTTCGTTTCCCCTCCAGCTCACTGCTGGCATTTCACATGAACCAGAGGCACGGAAATCCATCAGCTAATTGGCCGTGAAGGACTGATGCCTCGAGTCCTGTGAGGCTTTTAATGAAAATGAGCGGCAAAAAGCTCCCCTGATTCCCCAAAGAGACTCGAGGGATTCATGATCATCACCACAAACCGGTGCTGTGTAGTGCAGTGGGAGTGTATATAGGACATGAGAGGAGCGCAGAGTAAAAATAACTGCTGCAGATTTCACTGGGGCTGTGAGACTTAACTCTTCTGCACTCTGGGTGTGTGTGTGTGTGTGTGTGTGTCAGATAATCAGTAAGCAAGATTTATTTATTAAAGCTACACACATTGGCCAAAGTGCTGTACAGAAAATGAAACAAGAAGAGAAATGAAAATAACATCAGAGAACATCTCTCTAACATCTCTCTCTCTCTCTCTCTCATTAACAGTGTTTAAACGTAAGCTGCCTCTTTCCATTTGGGTTTTCACATAATTTCACTATTTCTATAAAACTTTAAGTTGCATATTTTTCCCCCCCAGAACAATATTTGTGCATTTTGATGACCGTGTAATATTTCACGCTAGCTACATGAACAATGATGCAAAAAACAAACAAACAAACAAACATACAAATAAAACTCTGGTTTTATTATTCGAACAATTATGAATAATTAAACAAAATAAAGTGCAATAAGGTGCTCTGATTAAAAATGTACTGTTATATAAGACAAATATTAATTAATACCTGCAGTAAGAATGATTTCCTCAAACAGAAACTTTTTTAATTGAGCCTAAAGTTGTTGAAAAGTCTTTACTAAAAATGATTTAAATCAATTATACTACTTACAATGGTGGAAAATGTAAATAATCAATTAATATACAAGCTGGATATCAACGAGAAACAAGTACAATTATTACACATACACCAGTTAATATTCCAGTGATAATGTTTTATAAAAAATTTGACTGTGAAGTTCACATTAATCATTTTTAATGACACGAAAGGAAGCTTTATTCGGACACAGAGCAGCGCAGAGGAAGTGCAGATCAGTTCAACAGAAAACAGACCTTGGATCAGTTCTTCCTGTGTAAACAGAGTGTGTGTGTGTGTGTGTGTGTGTGTGTGTGTGAGAGAGAGAGAGATTAACTGTGCTGGTGTTCAGTGCGAGGACGTTTACTGTGGCTTCCTGCTGCAGGACTGAGAGACGAGGCAGAAGACGCTGAAACACTCGCGTCTCTGAATCCTTCAGCCTTCATCACACAGAAATCAGGACGAACACCACAAAAGACACAACATCTGATATTAATAATGTTCACTACAGCTCCAAACACATTTAACACATCCATCCAAAGCACTGTGTTAATCTGCGGTAGTGTTAAAGAAGAGTTATTGCATCATCAAACACAACGGCCAATCAGGTTTCAGAATGCAAATTCCACACAGGGGTGAAGGGGTGTGTTTTATTTTAATGTAATCATGTTAGTTGTTAAAGTGCCACATTAATCAATTTTATTATTTATATTAAGAAAAAAATCATCTACAAAACAAGTTTCTTGTGAGTTTTCTTAAACATGTTAGAGTCTCATAGATTTATATTAAAATTATTAACTGTCAGTGTGCTTTTATTATAAATATTTTGTTTAATATTTCAATGCAAAGCACCAGAAGCCAACATATTATTATTATTATTAGTATTATTATTGTTGTTGTTGTTGTTGTTGTTATGATGAACTGACCGTGATGTGGTAGGGGACGGTGGCGTCTCTGTGGCTGGACGATTTGTAGAGAGACGCAAACCTGCAGGAAGAACGAAGAGTGAAACAGACTGAAACAGATCGATGTGTATTTCTGATTTTTGTTCACTGCAGAGCTGACGCACATCCATCATACACACACACACACACACACACACACACACACACACACACACACACACACACACACACACTGACCTTGGGTGTTTATTGCTCAGATAGGAAAAGAGCAGCGTCACAGAGAACGATGGAAATGAACAACAGCCAATACAGACAGAGAGAGAGAAAGAAAGACAGACAAAGAGAGAGAGATGCATAGAAAGATACATAGAGAGAGAGAGAGACAGAGAGAAAGAAAGAGAGACACATAGGAAGAGAGAGAAAGATAGAGAGAGAAAGAGAGACACAGAGAGTAAGAAAGAGACACATAGAAAGAGAGACACAGGAAGAAAGAGAGAGAGAGAGAGAGAGAGAGAGAGAGAGAGATTCTCACTCGCCCACTGAGTGCACTAAAACAGCCACTTGTGTGGCATGTCTAAATTACACACACACACACACACACACACACACACACTTGCCTCTGAGCTCCTTCCCAGTGCAGGATGAGTCTCTGTGTGGCTGCGTGACCCCAAATCTCACCTGATGGACAACCAAGCAACCATACACACACACACACACACACACACATATATATATTATATATACATATCTATCTATCTATCTATCTATCCATATATATATATATATATATATATATATATATATATACACACAGTTCTGTGCAAAAGTCTTAGGCACATGCAAAGAAATGCTGTAGAGCAAAGACGCCTTCAAAAATAATGAAATTAAATGTTTCTGCATTTAAAAAAAATCCTATAAACAGCAGTAAACAGTAATAAATGAAACAAAGTCAGTATTTAATGTGAAAAATAAAC
>CM040470.1:540878-560639 GCA_022758105.1 Pangasianodon gigas
ATAATAATAATAATAATAATAATAATAATAATAATAATAACACTCATTCACCAATTAGAAATTAAACACCGGCGTGAAATGACTTTTGTTATTTTCTGTATGTAGTAAGGCAACACAAAACATCTCGTTTTTGGACTTTCGAGGAAACGCACGGCTCCATCACTCAGACGGGTCGTGGGTTAAAGATCGTATAAATGTAATACAAAATAATAAATATATATTTATACAGAATTGCGGAACGGGGAGGAAAGAAAAGACGTCACGTCCTGAACACTACAGTCGCTTGGGTTTGGGTTTGACTTGGCTTTCGGATCGTCTTCCAGAAACACGAAGGAGGAAAAAAGGCCACGGAGACGAGTAACGAGCGTAACTTCTACGCAAAGCACTTTTACAGAGTTATTGCAGGTTTTTATAAGCAGGTTTTTAACATTTTGGACGAGGAGATTACAATCAGAAATGAGAAATAAACATCTGAATTTGTACACATTGTTCACTGATGCACCAGGAAGTAAAAAAAAACAAAAAACAAAAAACACAAAATAAAAATAAGTGTAGTATATGTATATGTGTATGGATAAGCATCCTGTACGTGTGTGTGTGTGTGTGTGTTAACCCAAACGCAGTCGAGACGTGACGAGTGTGTGACGTTCGCTTCTTTAGACTCTGATCTATAAACCGTGCCGTTGTTTACGCAGGCCGCCAGCTTGGATCTTCCCAAGCCCCGCCTCCAATTTTTTTCACCTATAAGTGCTATTTTACTTAATCTCACACACACACACACACACACACACACACACACGTCACGGCTGCTCGGCTACGTTTGGGTTGAAGGAGACTCCTTTAGCGTGAATGAATGGCGTGTTTAGACGTGACTGTGGCTCTGCTCGTGACTCCACAGACTGAAGGCAGTCTTGAAGGTCCTGTGGCAGAGCTTGCACATGTACTGCCTCTTAAACGTCAGAGCAGACAGCGTCGGCGCGTGATAAAACAGCGTGTCCGATTCCTGAGAGGTTGCTGGATTTTCAGCGCTGTCCGACCCGGAACGAGAGAAATCTCCACCTGACTTTTCCTGCTCCGCTCTTTCGGGTTTGGACAGAGAAGACGTAAGGGTTCTAGGCTCCTCCTCCGAGACCTTCCCTTCGGTTTGACCTGATTTTGGTGGAGACGCTTGTGAGGACGGAGGCTCTTGGGCGGAGATGGTGAGAGTCGGAGACGGAGGAGGAGAGCACGGAGGCGGTCTGTCCATCTGTCCGCTCACGGGCTCTTCGGACGACGACATGTGGGACTGATAGTGGCTCCAGAGGCGGAAGTTGGTCCGGAACGCTTTGTGGCAGATGTGGCAGATGAAGGGCTTGATGTGGCAGAGAAGCTCCTGGTGGCGCTCGAGGGCTTTGTGAGAGCCGAAGAGTTTGCCGCATTTCTCACAAGGCCGCACGCCTGGTTCCTCGGGAGCTGAGGGTTCTCTGTCCGTCACCGGTTCCTCCTGCGGCTCCTCTTTCACGACGAGCTTGCCCTGATTATGAGTCGAGCTCAGATCCTCCGGGAGGTAAGAAGACGAGTCCTCGGAGTCGCCGTACGTCGCGTCGTCTCTCATCGCCTCTTTAGGAGGCAGCGGAGCTCCGGAAAGTTCCGCCGTCTCTTGGTTAACGTTGTGGTACCCGAAGGTCAGCTGCTCCCTGACGGTCATCATGTTCTGGTTGTGAACTTCGACCTGATGGCGCCAAATGCTGAACGAGGATTTAAAAGTGCGCATGCACTCGAGGCAGGTCAGCTTTTTGTACTTGCAGTGAGCCTCGTGATCCTTTTTCACCAGCGTGTTGGAGAACCTGAGGCCACAGTAAGGACAGACGGTTGCGTAGCGACACGCTCTCTCGTGATCCTCCAGCTCGCTCAGAGAGAACAGTTTCACGTTGCAGAGCCTGCAGGGGAAAACCTCTTTGTCTTGGTTCTCCTTGACGTGTCCCGTTTGCTCTTGCCGCTCACGTAGACCTTCCTCATCTTGTGCGTCCATGCTAGCTCTCTCAGCAGTGTGTCCTTTCATGTGCAGTTTGAAATGCGACTGGAAGAAGAACATTTTCCCGCAGTAGGGACATCCGTAAGACCTCGATCTCCGGCTTTTCTTGGCAAACGGCTGAGCTTGATGGCTCTGCTTGTTTCTCCTGAGCTTCATGATCAAGGCTTTCTTTATCTCTCGCTCTCGCACTATGTCTATGAGTTTCCTCTGGAACTTCTCGTCCAGCACAGAGTAGGAGCTGGAAGAAGCCGCCGGGTTTTGGACCACGCCGTGTTGGGTCTGGCAGTGCGTCCACACTTTGAAGTTCGTATGAAAGCGCTTGTGGCAGATGTCGCACGCGTACGGTTTCTCCGGGTTATGGTACATGTTCACGTGACGGTAAAGCCCTGCGTTTGACCTGAACACCTTCATGCAGCTCCAGCATTTGAACATCTTTGTCGGCCTCAGTTCCCTGGGCTCCTGATCGTCTGCGTTGCGAGGCGACTCATCGGCCACGCCGTCCTCATCCGTGAACTGGTGTTCGTTCAAAACTTTGGATCGCTTAAACGTGTTCGAATTACCGTCCAACTGTAACCTCCGTTTCACAGAAGGACTGAAGTAACCTCTAGGATTTTCGTCAAAGTTGGCCTGGAAATCTCTAAAGTTGACGGGCAGATTGTCCTCTACTGTGACCCGTATGATTTCAGAAGGATCGGCCAATGGGCTGCTGGCTTCCGTTTTGACCGTCACTCTGTCCTCTACCTGAGCGTCCTTGTCTTCCCTGGCCATCGCGTTATGCTGTTTGGACCTGAGAACAAGCGGCGGCAAGTGATGTTTGCTCCCGGACGACGGCGACTCGACCGTGTTCATCTCCGATTTTACAACAGACGGCTCCCTGCTCTGCGAGTCCTTCAGCTCCAAAACTGGAGAGAAAACAGGAACCGGACTGTCCATGGATAAGGATCTACGAAGCAGGCTTTTAATAAGCGGCCCGCTCCGGTCCACGGTTTGGTTATGCGCCCCCTGCTGCGTTCCAGAGACCGATTTCGGATCATACGTCTGTTCGGGTTTCACCTCGTCCGCTGGGTCATCGGCAGGATCGGAGTTTAAGTGCTGTATGGTCTCGCTGAAAGACACCGAAGAGGTCAGCTGCGGCCTCGCCGAGGGCGATCTGTACTCCGCACGGCCCTTGAGGATGGACGGCAAAGACGGAATGACGGTTTTCGAGTCGTCGTCTAGCTCTTTGGGAGCGTTTTTGCTAAGATTCATCCCCATCTCCGTTGGTTTAACGTATCCTGACGGACGATAATCCAGACCCGATCCAGGCTGACTCTCCTCTGGTGCATGCCTGGACGCTTTTCTGTGGGGAATCGCGTTCTCTCTGTGGGCGACGCCAACGCCACCTTGGTGTACGATAACGCTCCTCTTGGTGAGCGAGCCGTCGTCTTCGTCGGGAAAGCACAGCCTCTTCCGGGTCACGCAGTACGACACCTGCGGCCTGGTGGACATGATGTTAGTCAGGAACGGGATGCCCAAACTGTACCCCAGCTCCTGAATCACCGCCAGGCTCCCTCTGTCCACGAACAGGGACGAGGAGTAGATGTAGTTCAGCACGATCTCGAACGCCTCGGGCTCGCAGAAGTCCAGCTGGATCAGGTCTCGGTTCTCCGAGTCTCTCCTGGAGAACAGGGTGTGGAAATACTCGCTGCTGGCGGCGAGGACGCTCCTGTGGGCCGGGTAGCGATGCTCGCCCGCCATCAGCACCACGTCGCAGAACTGGCCCTTCAGACGCTGCTCGTTTAACACGCCGAGCAACGAGACGGCGTGGGCGGGGCTGCTGTAGTGCACCAGGCTCTCCATCGCGGCCCTGAGGAACACAAACAGCTCGGTTTTAGAGTTCGATAATGATCATTTTTAACAAAACGCCAAACCTCACGCCCTTAAAACCGAACGGATCCTAACGCGTTCCGTCCAATAAACACACAGAATCCTCTTTTATCTGAGAAGGTGCGTGAACTTTAATTCTCTTTCAGAGGTGTTCCTTAAGGTTATATTACACACCTTACATTTTTTTTAAAGGTATAAAGATACACGATAAAGGTACAGAAGGTGTAAGACTGATGGTATCTAGAGCAACATGGAAAAAACAAACAAACAAACAAACACACAAACAAACAAACAAACAGATGTATAGTGTTAGAAAACAAAGTAACAGGCTTGCTGTCATGGCGCATGCGCGAACCGGTATCACATTACTTCACGCTTAATCACACAGTGAGTGTGTGTGTCTATGTGTGTGTGTGTGTGTGTGTGTGTGTATGTGTGTGTGTATGTGTGTGTGTGTGTGTGTGTGGGTGGGTGGACGATCTTCTCTTCATCACATGTCTATTATTCACTAATCTGGATATTTTAATCGTGGCTCACGCGCTGTTGTGATTCGATCAACCAAAAGCACAGAGTGTACCGAGAGTGTGTATGAGAGCGCGCGCACACACACACACACACACACACACACACACACGCATGCACACACACGCATGCACACACACGCGCGCGCGCGCACACACACACACTGTTGTCATTTCACCTCTCTGAGCTCAGACGCAGAAGAGAGAAAGACACAAGAGACGGAGAAATGGAAAGAAAGAAAAAGAAAATGAAAGAAAGACAGAAGAAGAAGAAAAAGAAGGAGAAGAGAGACAGAACCCCGTGCGCGCGCGCGACGTTACGTCAGAAAACACGCCGCTTTTTTTTCTCTCTCTCTCTCTCTCTAACTCAATTAGAGCTCAAACTTCTTTCCCCCTGCTGAAGTCTCTCTCTCTCTCTCTCTCTCTCTCTCTCTCTCTCTCTGTGTCGCGCGCGCGCTGCACGCTGACGGAACAGCGTTGGAGTCTCAGCAACTCACCGCGTCTCGAGCCCCCGGGAACAAGCGCGCGAACACTTTCCGCTCTTATTCCTCTTATTCCGTCTTTCTTTCTTTCTTTTCTTTTCTTTGTTTTCTGTTATTGTTTTCCGAGTTGCGTCGTCCGCACAGCAGCCGTGATTCCATCCATCTTGTATTTGACGTCATTCCGTTCCAGGGATGAGGTCATCGCTTAGAGCGCGCGTCACGTGCGCCGCGCCCTGATTGGCTGCTCCGCGTCCTGTGGGCGGTCATGCAGGAAATGGCGGATGGCTCCTCTTAAAGGGACAGGCAACCTATTTTACTCTAAACTCTAAACACCACACCAGGTATATAATAATTATATATGTATATACACCGATCAGCCATAACATTAAAACCACTGACAGGTGAAGTGAATAACATTGCTAATCTCGTTACAATGGCACTTGTCAAGGTGAGGGATATATTAGGCAGCAAGTGAACGGTCAGTTCTCGAAGTTGATGTGTTGGAAGCAGGAACAATGGGCAAGTGTAAGGATCTGAGCAACTTTCAGAAGCGCCAAACTGTGATAGACGCCTGGGTCAGAGCATCTCCAAAACAGCAGGTCTTGTGGGGTGTTCCCGGTATGCAGTGGTTAGTACCTACCAAAAGTGGTCCAAGGAAGGACAACCGGTGACCCGGCGACAGGGTCATGGACACCCAAAGCTCACTGATGCGCGTGGCAAGCGAAGGCCTGTCTGCTCCGATCTCACAGAAGAGCCACTGTAGCACAAACTGATGAAAAGTGAATGCTGGATCTGATAGAAAGGAGTCAGAACACACAGTGCATCGCAGCTTGCTGTGTATGGAGCTGCGTAGCTGCAGAGCGGTCAGAGAGCCCATGCTGACCCTGTCCACCACCCAAAGCTCCTACAATGGGCACGTGAACATCAGAACTGGACCATGGAGCAATGGAAGAAGGTGGCCTGGTCTGATGAATCACGTTTTCTTTTACATCATGTGGACGGCCGGGTGTGTGTGTGTCGCTTACCTGGGGAAGAGATGGCACCAGGATGCACTATGGGAAGAAGGCAAGCTGGCGGAGGCAGTGTGATGCTCTGGGCAATGTTCTGCTGGGAAACCTCGGGTCCTGGCCTTCATGTGGTTGTTAATTTGACACGTACCACCTACCTAAACACTGTTACAGACCAGGTACACCCCTTCATGGTAACGGTATTCCCTAATGGCAGTGGCCTCTTTCAGCAGGATGATGCTCCCTGCCACACTGCAGAAACTGTTCAGGAATGGTTTGAGGAACATGACAATACATATAGAAAGTATAAACTCACAGAACGTATATCAGTTCCATTACCAAATATACAGAAATATTTTTGATGATCTCAGAATTTTTTGCACAATTTCAGCATCTATGCAGTAAATATTATGCACCTTTTTAATCCTGCTGAGAAATAATTCAAATATTACTGCAATACAGTACAGAGCCTCTAGAAGGAGAGAGAGAGAGAGAGAGAGAGAGAGGGAGAGAGACAGAGGGAGAGAGAGACAGAGGGAGAGAGGGAGAGTCCTCAGTGAATGTGTGGGAAAGGAGCTAAAATTAAAAAGGCTTCTGGACAATAGCAGAGCAATCTGCTTTTATTTGTGAACTGTTTTCTTTCCTTCCAAACAGTTTATTAAACTGAATATTATAACCAGCTGTTGTTGTTGTTGTTGTCATGAACGTTTTATTGTCGTGTTTTGAGTCTCCGCTCACAGTCTGTCTCACCTGATTTCAGTTTCACTTTATCACTTCACGCTAAGGTCCAAACTCACACAAACAGCAGTACAGGAGTGTTGTGTTTAATACTTTTACGAGTGTAATCGTAAGCTGTAAGAGCTCTGGGTCATTACACACCCGACCTTCAGGCTGAAAATGATTGAGAATATCTAATGACAGGCACGTATTTGATGATGGAGGGTTCTAGAAGGTCTAATTGTTCCTGGCCCTCTGAAACTAATTAAAGCACTGTAATTGATAAGGCTTGTGTGCGTGTGTGTGTGTGTGTGTGTGGACCTCTGGGGTTCATACTCATTACTCTGACCCAGGAGAGAGACCTGGCTGTGTTTATCTGCTCTCACACACTCAAAACTAACACCATTTAACACAAATCAGACGCATCAACAGGGTTTAGCTTTCAATTTTATTATGACTTGGTCTATGAACTCCTGGACAAAGAACAGGGCCAAGCCCAAAATGTCAAATATGAAGCTTTTAATGGTCTTAAGAATAAATGATTGGTGAGGAAATGAGCAGGAATGAAGCAGATGCACTCCTGAGAGCTCCTGTGCCTCCATTCACTGGTTTCCTTTTGCTGTTTGGGGAAAAGCTAGAAACAGCGAAATTCACTTCTATAGTCTTCTGGTACACAAAATCATGATAATGATTAAAATGTCTGATGTAAAATTCAGACTAACACATGTCTGGGTGTACAAACTTTTCCAAAAATATCTTCTGGGATTTTTTTTTTTTTAAAAGTGATTATTTGGTTTTCTGCCGCACCTGATGCAACTCATCAAGAGCCACAAGACTTAAACATTTACAGAAATCAAAGAGAAAAGCTCCCAAACTGAGCTCCTTTATCTATCTGTTTCATTCCTGCTCATTTCCTGACCAATGATTTGTTGTTAAGATCATTAAAAGTTTGATATTTTCCCATTTATTTTCCCAGAAGTGTACTTGTCGTAATTCCTGTCCTGCTAAACCACTCATGCAGCAGCAGATATACGTGTGTGTGTGTGAGGATGCTTCATGGTTGCCATAGTGCTCCATTTCTCCCTCTCTCTCTCTCTCTCTCTCTCTCTCTCTCTCTCTGACACACACACACACACACACAGCTCTATCTATCTGCAGCACATTTAAATTAACGACTCCATCACTGGCAATTCTTTAATTAGGCTCATTTTCACACCACATTGTAATTAGCCAAATGTCAGGGCAGGTGACACACTGATTTGTGATTTGTGTGGATTTGTGTGTGTATGAGACAGAAACTGTGTGTGTGTGTGTGTGTGTGTGTGTGTGAGAGAGAGAGAGACAGAGAGAGAGAGAGTCTGATTCGGCATCGAGCATCTGATAGAGTTGTACAGTTTTAATCTAATTCAGAGTTCATCTCTATCTGACTATTAATCTGACGTGAGCTAGACTGTGCGTTGGAGTTTTATTCGTTATATGACTATTACATCACACCGCTGCTGAATTCTGGATTGTGATTGGTCGTCAGGTGTTGATTAGTTTTCCATAACAGCAGCTCTGACAGTAGTGCAGCTGCAAATCACAGGTTTATATTAATGCGCTCGTTCTAACTCGTTATTGTTTCTATAGTAACAGCTCATTCACAGGGACGCTATAGATTAGATTATTATTCTCAGTAATGCAGATGAAATGCAGATGAAAGATTGGTGATGAGGAGGTTGTTTGCCTTCATTGAAGCTTTGGAAGTGTGTGTGTGTGCGTGTGTGTGTGTGTAAAACCCTTTATAGTGCCTATAACCCCCCCAATGCCACCTACAGCATCCATCAAGTACAGAAATGAAACAACATTTTAAAGTTCATAGAACTTTAAATATTTTTATACCTCATCACTAACAGTAAATTTTGTGTGTGTGTGTGTGTTTGTGTATTTTAATATTTAAATAGCATGTTTCTGTATATATAATCTCCCTGCAGGTAGAAACCCAAGGGAACTGGTGTGTTTTTGAGCATGAAGGGATGGAGAAGAGAGAGAGAGAGTGAGAGAGAGAGAGTGAGAGAGAGAGAAAGTGAGTGGAGGAGGAGAAGGAGGAGGAGAAGGAGGAGGCAGGTAGCTCATGTGAGACACAGGTGAGGATTCTCACCAGCGCCCTGCACTCGTCTCTGAGCAGTAGGAAAGCTGCAGCTCATCATGGTGTAGTATGGTTCTGACATACGGACTCTATTCTGGAGGCCCAAAATGCTTTGGATGCTCTGTGTCTGGTTAGCGGCTCTGTTTTCCACCTTCGCCAGAGGACACAACATACTGGATACAGGTGAGACACGTAAACGTGGTATTTTATGATGTAATGTTCGCATCACCGCTAAAATGGACTTCATGCAGATGAAATATTCAAATATTTATAAATAATGCAACGCTATATAATAAAGATACACTCTTTAAAAAAAAACACACTGGGTTATTTTTAAAAAGTTGCTGGGTCAGAATCGGGGAACATGCTGGAATTGTTCGTTCTTCCATAAAGAGTCATTTTATGGAATTTTCTTCTGCACCTTTTGAGGCAGAAACAGTCAAAATTAAAGCAGATCAGATACAATTGAAAGAAATGTACATTTTTGTTGGCATTTAACTTCATGTTGAACCTTACGCTTAACCACTGATACTTTTCCTGTACTCAGTTGCCACGTTACAACATCACAGATTTATTTAACATCGACGTCATGAGGACACGGCGACGAGCTTCAACATCCGAGTTTAGCTCACCAGGACTCCAAAAAAACCCCGATTCGGATTAAATACGAATAATATTATAAGATAACGGAACAGGATTCTGTAATATCGCACTTTACAAGAGAGTAAAATCTAACACCTTCATGTGTTTCGTCTGTTCCAGGATACACCCTCTCACCATCAGGGTACCATGTGTGTCCCGGGATCGAGATCGTTCCCATGACTACCGTGATCTCCTATAAGAGCGCTTACACCCAGATGGTGCCGTGTGGCGGGTGGCTGCCTTGGAAAATGTGTAACGTCACACAGTACAGCACCGTGTACCAGACTCAGGTCGTCAACACGGAGAAACAGGTGATGAAGTGCTGCGAAGGCTACGAGCAAGTGGGCAGTTACTGCGCTCTGGGTGAGTGAGGGGCAGAAATAAAATAGGGAAGTGTGCAATAATGAACGCTAGGGGGAGCTGTGGAAGGAGACGTGTTTGTTTCCTAGCTAAACTTCACTATGTAGCTGAAAACTGCAGTCATGTTGACAGGAATCGCCATATTGGAGTCAAATTTTTTTCTCTCCCAGGCGCCCCAGGCCACGCCCCCTATGCCATGCCCCCTATACCACGCCCCCTAGGTCACACCCCCTAGGCCCCACCATCTACTCACAAAGTTGTTTGAAGCATGTATGGATTTCTAGAAATAATTTTAGGTCCAAAAGACCTCCAAACATTTTGGATAATCGACTACTTTTGCAGTAAAGAAATATTCTATATAATTATTTTTACTGATCTCTTCCTTTAGAAAGCACTTATGATGAATAATAAGTAAGATGTTTATTTTCTTGTGCAATATTTTATATTTTATAGCAGGATTATGATTCATCACAATAAGGAACTCTGAAGAACTCTGCAGCTGGACTGATTCCTCTTAACAACAACGATAAAAAAAAAACACACCAATTTAATGAATATTTTGTGAAACATTTTGTCTTCTCATACTAATGACTTAAAATTAAATCCATTAAGACGAGCTGTTCACCCTATAAAAGGAGGAGGAGTTAGTGTGTGTCTACGGTAGCTGAGGCGCTGCAGTGGCTGAGCTGCATTAGTGGAAGATTTAGCGCATGCTGCTCTTTTACCGTTTAGTTGCCACTTTGTCATGTTCAGCTCTCTTTGCCTTTTATGGAGTTTTGTGGGCGTGGTTTATTTAGTTTTTGCTCACCGAACAGCTGAACCCTCCCACTGGTGATGATTTAATGTTGTCCTCTTTTAAGAAAAATACTGTAATATTGAATTAGGACAAATATTAGAGTTTATTGCACATTTCCCAGCCCTGATCTAGAGATTTTCACATCTTTGCATCTCGGATTCAAACCCTAAATGATTGACTTTTGAATGGTGTTTTGTTTTTTTTTAGCCCTTAACAGGAGTTCAGAGTTCATGGCTAAACCTGGGGTTTGTCCTGTACATCCTATCTCGGGATTGGGTTCACAGTGTCACTGGGACACGGACTGTCCTGGCTGGCAGAAATGCTGCCGAACAGAAACCCAGTCGCTCTGTGTGGAGCCTCAGCCACACGGTGAGAGATCTGCAGCCCCACACTGGGTGGAAATAATTTGCTCACTAAACAAGACTAACTCGAGGAATATATTTTTAAATATATATGGTTTTTGTTTACTAATACATTATTGTAATAATATCATAAGCCATGATAAAATGTTAAGCGATTTATCACGATATGAAAAGTGAATATCATCACATACCTACGTTATCCTGATCTCCAGGGATTTTTTAAAATTTTATTTCTCTTTGCTGTTAGTGAACATGAGTTCATGGCTGAATGTGACAGTAACAGTGAAAGCAGTGTACAGTTTGGTGAACACGAGCAGTGGAATTTTCAACCACACACGTCTGCTGCATTCTGTGGTCTGTATTATCATATCAGATTATTTAATATTCAATACAAAATGCAAATGTCCTTATATTTATACATGTAGTATACAAGATGTCTTGAAGCTGCAGCATCTCAAAAATATATTTCCAGACCTTAACCCTGTGTGTGTGTGTGTGTGTGTTGTAGGTCACAGGAGCTCTGAGCCCTCTGCAGTTCTCTGTGTATCACACACACTCGTGGTCTTCAGGATGGTTCAGTACGTCCTCACGTCTGCTGCTCGGCTCGTCTCAGCTCCTGTCCTTAACCTACATCTCTGACACACTTCTGCTCCTGCTGGAGAACATAGAGGAGGTGACGGCCGTGGATGTCAGGGGTATGTGCGTGTGTGTGTGCGTGTGCGTGTGCGTGCATGTGTGTGTGTGTGTGATTCATTTTTGCAGGAACGTTGTGATTCAGCTTCCCTTTTATTCCTCATGAGTCAGCTGAGAATATTTCTTCTCTCTCTCCAGCTCTCAGTAATGTTATCCATCTCTGAATCTGTGTATCGTTTTTAGTAGAAATTAACCTGTGTGTGTGTGTGTGTGTGTGTGTGTGTGTGCAGATGTGGATGAGTGTGCCACACCCATGCTGAGGGACTGCTCTCCCCTGGCCTACTGCAGCAACACTCTGGGCTCCTATAACTGTACGTGTGCTGCTGGATCCACTGATCTTCAGCCCAGCAGGCCGGGAATACAGTGCATGAGTAAGTAATAATAATAATAATAATAATAATGTCCCATGATCCTTAATTTCCCATGTTATGCTCCACCCCTAGGAACTCCTTCATGTAAATAGTGGAACTAACTATAAATAACCAAAATAGCATCACCAGATAAGTTCCTCTCCAGAGGGTCAGCTGTCCCGGTGACCCAACGCTCCACAGTCCACGTCAGACATACTGTATCTGCGGCTGTGTGTTTCCAACATGGCTTCCCTCTGGAGAGATCCAGCTGATGGCCAGAGTGTGCAGCTCTGGAGGCAAGCTGTGTGTGTGTGCGTGTGTGTGTGTGTGGGGCAGTGTGGTTGAAGCAGGTCTGCTTTGGTGCACCACACTAGTCCAACAGTCTGGTTTGGATCAAACCAGTTAAACCAGCATGGACAGCCTGCACACTGTCCAACTAGTAGTGAATCCTTTTTTAGTCTCTGAAGTAACCTCTGAGCGTGGGTTGAGGAAGTGGACCTGGTGATGTAATCTTGTGGTAACAGAAAAGTCTAGAGGAGTACAGCTTGGTGACAACATTGACACAACGGTGATTCATAGCCATGTTGCTGTCTTTTTTCTTCTTAATATATTCATATTTCTTCTTCTCCTTCTTCTTAAGACAACTGATTACTGTGCTCGGATTTGACTGATGGAAGGTTCATTAAGTTCACTGCTTGCACTTCCTGTGTTTGTCCGGATGCCGGCATAGGTCAGCACAAGAATAATTCTCATCTTCTGCTGCAAAAATATCTGAATCACTCCTTAGCTCATCATTTGTTGCCTCTTTGCCTCATTACCAAAGATCTTTCAAAGCTTCCTGTGTAGTCTCCTCTTATCTCAGTGCTATAGCTACACACTGCCTTCTTGTCGGTTCTTTTGCGGGCTCGCAGGTTGTCCTTCCCAGAGCTGGAATTCGTAGAAGGGAGAACTTTCCTCAGATGATGCAAATTCTCACCTCATCTTCATTTCTGCCAGCCAGAACTTGTGTTCGAAATAAATGTCCCATACAGTAAGCTTTAATTTGGTGCTCCGTCCACATCTCAAGGGTCTCATTAGATAACACAATCTTGGTTTACCATCAGTACCTGGCAACCTCAATTGGTAGATCAATTCCAGATTGTGGATCCTATGTGGTTCCCAGTAGAACCCTTAGATGTGTCCTAATTTCCACACCACCTACTCTTCCTAAATTCTCAGAAGATTTGCTGCTTGGTGTGAATGTCTTGTCCAGAATAGGCTCTAATCTCCACGCCTCACTCATGGCCTGGCTCGGCATGGACAAGGCACTGCTAAGATCTGCTGCACGTACTGTTTGTAGGTCAGGGTACACATGCCTTGTTTGTGTTGACCTTGGGGTGACTTCTCAGGCTTTAAGGAATCCTGGAGGTTCATGTCCTGGAACTGTCCTCATAATTCAATACACACTGTGCAGCCAGGGCTTTTCAGCACTTATGGCACCAGTGGTTGAGGTTCTGAATGAGTGGTGGATTGCTGAGGGGTCTCATTGCTGTGCTCCAGGTCTTCACAGTCTTTTTTCCCCCGTCACCTCCATTTTGCCAGCAGCCAAGTATTGGTCACCTTCTTCCAGGAGCATGTTTATTTACCTCACTTGGCTGAGACACACTGAGGCAGGATACAACTGAGCAGTTGAGGGTTAAGGGTTAAAGAAGGGTTAAAGGGATTTAACCTCATGACCTTCTGCTCAGTAGCGCAATGCCGTAACCACTGAGCCACCACACACTGACCATGACCATTCCCCTGTTCACTTGCCTTTTCTCTGAATCGCAGCGCTCCCATTTGTGACACCAAATCTGTAGGACAGAAATCCATTTTTTGGGATTTTATAAATATTTATAAAAAGAAGGAGCCCCAAATTAAGTGTAACTATAAACTGGCAGCAGCAAAGTAATAATAATATAAATAATGTCTTCAATTCTTCATTTCACATGGACTCTTTCTTACACACTTGATTTAATGATATCATCAGCTACACATCTCCACTAAACATGTTTATGTTTACTTTTTAGATACATCCTCCTCCTCCTCCTCCTCCTCTTCCTCCTCCAGTTCAGGCTCCTCGGGTTGGAGCGTAATCAGCTTTGGGCCACTGAGGAAACCTCCTCGGCAAATTATCTCCACTACTTTGTCCACTACTACATCCAGTACACCGCCTACTACATCCTCCACCACTATCTTCAACACTTCCTTCACTTATCCACCTCCTGTTACTCCATGCAGCTCTAATTCCAGCTTGATTCCTGGGCTCAGTACGTAACTCCTAATATCCTTGATTTTCACATTAACACAGTGATTCTGAAGGAAAACATTCATGTCTTCCTGTACAGGAAAGCGTTCTTGTGTCAGGAGCTGTGCATTTCATTTTTATCCATGTTTATCGCCATCCATGTTCATATCGCTTTAGTTATCAAAGAGATTATATTTATATGTTTGTTTCATAGGTGTTCCTGAGATAGCCAACCTCTGGGCCAAACATGTCACAAGCTCCTCCTTCACCCTGTTGTGGGACGTTCCCTCTCAGCCCAACTTCACGTCAAGCCTCGTCCTCTTCCACGGGACTCATCAGCTGGGCACCTGGGTAACGACTTTCTCCAATTGGACATGGACCGACCTTCAGCCTGGGGTTCTGTACACCGCTCAAGTGGCCCTGTGTATGTGTGGTTACTGTGGAAACGCCACCGAGCTGAAGGTGAAGACAGGTACGTGGAGAGGAGAATGACAGGTTCCTGGCCCTCATCCATTAAAGATTCCCATTAAGTATTGATACTGAGGGATGTTGTGAGAGTTTTGAGAGTGAAGACTGTTATAAAGCGTGCATATTTTCTGATTGTAGATGCACAGACTCTAGAAGCAGTTGTGCGAATAACCAACATAAACTTCACTGAGGCTCTGTGGAACCCAAACAGCGAAGAGTACAAGATGTTTACTGAAAAAGTCAGGAATGAGGTAAAGACCACTGTATAACATTGTAGAGTTATTGGAATCATCATGCAGAGGAAATAAAATAAATGAATTGCACCTGGTGGATATTATTCTATGCTGGATGATGATGTCAGCTCGCTAGCTTTAGCTCTATCTATCATGCAAGAAAGTAGGCTTGTGCAATATAGTGTTTGCTAACTGCTATTACAATACTGGGCTTTGCAATACTGACATCACCGTCAATATGAAAATTAACTTCTGGCAAATCACAACTGCGAGATTTGTTTTGTGAGCGTCGTGACCATCTCAGAAACTGGTGTTTTGTCCATATCATTCATCCCTAATAGGTAGCGAGATAATATGATAATAGTTTGTGCATCACATCTCTTCCTTCTGTCCTTCCACAGACTCTTCATTCTCTTCCTCTCTGGATCCTGGACTTGGTTCTCTCTGGGAAGGTGTTAGTGTTAATCACTAATCTGTCTCCAGGCAGCGTTATGGTCACGTTCCACCTCGTGTTCCTTCCTAACAGCACGCAGGACATCTACAGCATCGCCAATAACATGATGGAGTCCCTGCAGAAGAGCACGCAGTTCTACATTGACCCAAACTACACCAAGATCATAGGTATCACTTTTTAGCAGTACATGCACTCATTGAAAATTTAGTACCCTTAAGGGTTCTTCTATAAAACGTTGTTGCCATGTTCCCTATGTTTGGAAAGGGTTCCAAACAGAATCCTTGTCAGAGACTAAGAACCCTTAATTATCTGATGAACTCCTAAAGAATCCTTGAAGAACTCTTTTTTGGTTAAGGACACTAGATAGATCCTAGGTATTAAGAAGAAAATGATCACCAATAATCTAGAGTTTATATCACACACTTATGCAGTTAATACACACACACACACACACACACACTTAGGGCTGTATTTTTTTAACTGTTTTAACAGTTGCTCTGTAAGCGTAGCAGATGAGCGCTCAGTCAGCGCTTCATGGGCACGTTTTCTTTACAGCAGAATACATCAAATTAACACAAACATTGGCATTAATTTGACAAATCAAAATGAAACAAATGAAACGTGATAAAATCACCTAAATGTCATGCACACATTAGGATTTCATGAGCATGATTTAGTATGTCTGAGCTTCATTAACTTGTGCACACGTGTAACTGTTGAAGCACGATATATTTTCAATAGACTAGACTCTTATTAGATGTTTATTTCAATGCTTGCCATCCTCTCAGTCATATATCCCCATAGTAGTCTTTTTTTATTTTTCATTTTTAAATCGTCTCTTGCTTTTATGTTACATCAAATTACATTTGACAGCAAAGAAAAAACCTTATCTGCTTCCTCAGTCTGCGTAACCCGACTCTGAATACCAGGAACTTTCCCCACCTAAGTATGGAAGAAACTTCAACGACCGTTTGAAACAGGGTTCTTGAAAGGGTTTGTTGGATGATAAAGGGTTCTTAGCTACCAAAAAAGGGTTCTACAAGGAACTCTTTCTAATAGGAAAATGCTTTGTTATAGGGTTCTATGTAGAACCTTTAAGGGTTCCCCCAAAGGGACAACTGAAGAATCCTTGTACTATTTTTCCTTGATTATAAGAATGATGTTTGAGAAACATACAGTGTTATGAAGTGTGTTTGATATGAAGTGTGTGTATGTGTGTGCGTGTGTGTGATATCAAGTGTGTATGATATGAAGTGAGTGTGTGTGTGTGTGTGTGAGATATAAAGTGTGTATGTGTGTGCGCGATATGAAGTGTGTGTGTTTATGATATAAAGTTTGTGTGTTTATGATATAAAGTTTGTGTGTATGATATGAAGTGTGTGTGTGTGTGATATGAAGTGTGTGTGTGTGTGATACAATACGAGGTGTTTTCTAGTGAGCTGTTACTGCACTGTTACTGTCTGCTTGTTTGTGCAATGAGGTGTGTGTTAACATCAGCTCCTCATTATCAGATGTGAATGAGTGCGCTCTGGGCGAGGTCGACTGTTCCCCGTGGGCCGACTGTGTGGACACGTTCGGTTCGTACACCTGTATGTGTCACTATGGTTACACTGATGCAAACCCCGTGAGGCCGGGACGCACCTGCCAAGGTACAGCAGCAGCTAATTTACCATGTTTCACCTTCCAAATTTCCATTTACATCCAACGGAAACTTTAAACCGACAGCTGAGAGTGTGTTTAATTTGTAAAAAAAAACAAAAAAACATCTTCAGTCAACTTCAGTGGGTTCTGCTACATTCGGAGAAACGTCATGACCTCTGTGTGAACACTCGTGAACTCTGTCAGAAAATTTCCCCTTTCCCCAATCATGGTTTTCTGCATTGCAAAAAATGCCATCAAATATCATGAATATAAGCAACAAATGTTATATTTCCAAGGCATAAGACTCAGGTAGGGGGCGTGGCCTAATGTATAAAGGTGGATTTCTTTATGTTAGAAGTGATTTGGATAATAAAATAGTTCACATTTTACTTATTCTGCGATTTTGTGATAGTGTTTACATTCAAATGGTAAAGAAGAAGAATGGCACCTTGTGATTGTGTGTTGATTTACTCATCTCTAAACTGGAGGCCATTAGCGTCCACGTTATTTTTTATTTTGCCTTGTAGCCAGTTATGTCGTATCCTGATCCCATCATATAGATTCTGTTCATACGATTAGCAGATGAGAGAAATACAATTATTTGTATTTAGTCTCTTTCTACTTAAACTGATGCACCTCTTCCATTTTTATCAATTTCCAGCCAACAACATGACTTCCACTTCCACTTCTTCTCCAAACACCACAAGTCCATCTACAGTGGTCACCTCTACTACACTCACTATGAGCTCTCTCAGCGAAAACACAACACCCTCTTCATCATCATCTACCTCCACAAACTCCATATCTGTAACGCAAGGCACCAGTATAACGGTCAGTTCATCAACAGCAGAGCCATCTGTTAACCAAACCACCGAATTAACAACCACACCATCCACCCCATCTTCTTCTACACCACCATCCTCCACTTCCATCACCCAAACCACTGAAACAACAGATTTATCCTCCACGCCACTCATCTCTCAGATGGAGTCCATCACGGTGGAGTGCGGTCCCGGGTTCATGGTCGTATCCGTGTCACGATCTTTCCTGGAGCTGAAGCACATCTCCGAGTCCTCGCTGTACCTGGGCATGCCCAGCTGTAACCTGACTGAGGGGAACGGCACCCGCGTCAGGCTCTTCGTGGCCTGGGGAACATGTGGAACTCAACTGCGGGTAAGTGCTGAAGATATTCCCCGTGTTCGCTGTAGCATGGGATGCTAAGTGTCCATCTTAAACTACCTTTACAATCTTATAATTAGAATAACAATGAATATAAAAATATTTATGAAAATAACCCAAAACACGTCTCTGTGCTTGGGCATCAAGAAACTTTAAATAAATGTAAAGAAATGAGGCATCTAGTAAAGAATAAATCACTTAATTTGGTGCTATTACAGGATAATAATCATCGATAGAGTGGAGTGATGAAGTGGAGCTACTGTTACCCAGCTGAAGTTGATTATTTTCCTATAACAGCATTTCCCGGGGTGTTTGATTCCTCTTTTACCACAGCTATTTGCGAACAGTTAAACAGTTTTGTTTATTAAAGAATTACACCTCTTACTTTTTATCCATTTATAGTTACATGTCTGCAAAACATTCAATGTTTCTCTTTGTTAAATAACGACACATCTTTTAATTCGTTTTATGTGGAGCGTTGACCGTACACGTCCCTGTGAATGAGCTGTTACTATAGAAACGATAACGTATTAAAACGAGAGCATTAACATAAATATAGAAAATTAATCAATACCTTCTGACCAATCACAATCCAGAATTCAACAAAATGTCTCAAAATAAAGTCAGAAAACTGTGGTAAAGTATTCAGTGGAAATCAAGTTAAGCAATTAAGACAAAAATCCAAAACAAATCTACAAATGAACATCAAAATTATTATTAAAATAAATACAGTATTGTGCATGATGAATATCGTGATATATTGTATAACTGATTATTGCTTGCTCCTTACCAAAAATATCTTCTGTACGATTTAAGAATTCCATGTATGATTAAATAATTCATTAAATAATTCAAGTGCAAAAAAAATGTACTGCAGTGATTTTGTTGCATTTCCTTTATTATAAAAGGGGCAGCTGAATGAAAAGCAGGAGAATTAGAGCCAGTTAGATTCCGACATGCAAATTTCAAATTTGCATATTCATAGAATCTGGATTTGGGTGGGTCGGGGTTTGTAGGTGCTTTTGTGTTTTTGTGTTTTTTTTTTGTGGAACAGCCACATAAAGTTTTTGGCAACAATATTGGAATAAAAACTAAATTTAAGTACATGCTCTTGTTATTTATTGATTATGTTAGTACAATAAAGTGTTGTAATATCGGAGAAAAGTGGACAAGGCCCACGTCATTTTATCCAAACCACACCTACTGACCTTACTGTACATGTTCTGATTATTCTTTTATTTTTATTCTCTTTTTTTTCCAGAATAACAGCCAGAACAGCACAGTGCAGGTGATTCTCTATAACACGGACGCTCGGCTCCAGGTTCCTGTCATCTGCACTTACATCAACAGTTTCATCATCTCCACGGGATACAGTTCCTCCGGGTACCACGCTGCCATGGCAACCGCATCCTCCCCCTGCTGCTGAGCTGCTCAACACACTGATAGGCCGTTACCTTTCCTGTAGTACTGAGCAGTGTCGCGTCCCCAGCATGGCCCTTTACAATTTATTACATCACAACTCTAATATATATACAGTACTGTACAGTACTGTACAAAAGTCTTGGCACCCTATATTTTTTAC
>CM040470.1:560739-575616 GCA_022758105.1 Pangasianodon gigas
GACACTTTTCAGATAAAAACATAATGAAGGCTGCTGGGTTTCGCTGCAGAAATAAGAAGCGAGTCGACAGTCAAAGTCTCCAGAAGAACTGTGGCTGCTTCTGCAAGATGCTCAGTAACACTTACAGCTCATTTCCTTATAAAACTGCACACACTGCACCTCAGATACTGGTTTATTTTTAAAGCGAAGGATCGTCACACCAAATATTGACTTTGTTTCATTTATTACTGTTTACTGCTCTTTATAGGATTTTTTTAAATGTAGAAACATTTAATTTCATTATTTTTGAAGGCGTCTTTGCTCTACAGCATTTCTTTACATGTGCCTAAGACTTTTGCACAGTAGTGTATATATTTAAATATTTCCATGTCGTTCCGTCTTCCCTCAGGTACGATATGATTAACAATGTGGTGGAGGGATCTGTGATGTACCACGTGACGGTGCGATTGTTGAACGGGACGTACCCTCTACCTGAGAACTACACCCTGTCCCCTGAAGATGAGGTCATCATCGAGGTGGGGCTGAGCTCCAACATGTCACAGATTAAAGTGGTCATTAATAAATGCTGGGCCAATCCCAGCAACAACCCGGCCGAGCAGCCCAACAACGTCTTCCTCGAAAACAGGTCCGCACTCATTCTACTGCACACACCTCATCTGTCTGTCTGACTGTCTGACTGACTGACTGACTGTCTCTTTCTTTATGTCTGTCTGACTGTCTGTCTATATCTCTCTCTCTCACTCTCTCTGTCTGTCTATGTCTCTCTTTCTCTCTCTCTGTCTCTGTCTGTCTGTCTGTCTCTCTCTCTCTCTCTCTCTACCTGTCTCTTTCTCTGTCTGTCTGTCTGTCTCTTTCTTTATGTCTGTCTGACTGTCTGTCTGTCTATATATCTCTCTCTCACTCTCTCTGTCTCTCTCTGTCTCTCTCTGTCTCTCTCTGTCTCTCTGTCTCTCTCTCTCTGTCTGTAGTTGTCCTGTCCCGGAAAAATACACCACGGTGGTGGAGAACGGTGAATCCACTCGCTCTCTGCTGGCTGTCAATCTTTTCCAGCTGGTGAATTTTGATGTTATTTACCTGCACTGTCAGATTCAGATCTGCATCGAGATGTCCACAGCCACGTGTCGCCCTGTGAGTTTATATCACCCCTTTCATCTGGGATTGATTAACATTAATAATGTTAATAATAATAATAATAATAATAATAATAATAATAATAATAATAATAATAATAATAGTCACACACACTATTCTGTGACTATTCTGATGTAAAAACCTCAATAAAATATCAAGTATTTTTAGCAGAGGCTTCTTTTATTGCTGTTGAAATATTGGCAAACCTGACTAAAATTAACATTAATACACTGTGTGTCAGTAGAACAGCACGAGACGGTTGTTTTATTGATTTAGGATTGTAACGTGGTTCCCCGGCTGGCGAGAACCTCCAGAGGTGCTAACGTGATCGGGATGGCTAAAGCCTCATACGGTCCTCTACTGAAGTCACATCTGGGTGAGGAGATCGTCTGTCACGTACATTACACTTACACTGCGTTTAATAAACGATGGCTATAAAGCAGTATGTAATGTAAAGATGTTGGAGTTTAACGAAGTCCACAGGTTTATATTAAAGCGCTCGCTCTAATACAGTATGTTATCGTTTCTATAGTAACAGCTCATTCACAGGGACGTGTACAGCGCACGCTCCACATAAACAGATTAAAACATTGTTGATTTGGTGAAGTTTTCTGTAAATGTAACATGTATGGAAGGAGTCTCCAGTGTCAGCGCTTTGTAACAGTCAGAGGTAAAGCTGTAACTTTAAGTTTTCCGACATCTTCAGGACAGAGGAGTTTACACTTCTTCTTTGCGGTTTCTCGGTAACATGCGGAACAAGCTGCGACGACTGTTTATAGCTGCTATAACGTAAGTGACAACAGGAACTAACTCATTTCACAAATATTAAATGTAACTATAAACGGATAAAAGTATGACAAGTTGTTCTTTAATAAATAAAAATTGTAATAGTTGGTCAATTGGTGTGGTATAAGAGGAATAAAACACTTTATTGCTGTTAGAGGAAAATAATCAACTTCGGGGTGGTAAGAGTATTTTACCGTAACCATTTCTAATATTTTTCTGGTTACCATGACAACAGGACTCTAGTATCATTCGGATAAGTACGCCGTGTGTTGAGTACCAGGATAATCAGGAACTTACATTAAATGCAACTATAAACAGATAAAAAGTATGATGTGTCGTTCTTCAGTTGATTAAAAAACTTACTTGCTGTTATAGGAAAATAATCAACTCTGGGGTAGTAATAGTACCTCTGTGTGTGTGTGTGTGTGTGTGTGTGTGTAGAAGTCACCCTGCAGGACGCGGTGTGGAACATGCGCACTCTCGGCTTCATCCTCTTGGCGTTGGGAGTGTGTGTGTTGGCGCTCGGAGCCGTGGTTGTGGTTATGTTCTGCAAACGCAGGATGGGAAACTACAACTTCCAGTTCAGTTCACGTGAGGAGAACTTCACCTACCACGTCTTCAACACCTGAACACGTGAACACGTGAACATGTGAACACCTTCAGTCCTGCACTCGCTCCATCACTGTCCTTCCTTTACTCTGCTTATAACAATACTGAACAAGCTGTAGCATGCTGCTGTGTGTTAGTCCAGGCGAATATTACCATTACTATTGCTGAGCAATATTTACATCATCATCATCATCTTCATCATCTTCATCTTCATCATCATATACAACATGCTTTCTCTTTCACTGGTGTCGATTTTAATTCATCTGTTTTTTTCTTTCTAATTTAATCTCTCTCTCTGTATTTTAATCTCTTTTTAATCTCATCAGCTTTCCTCTGCATGTTCATCAGGTATAATTCCTCTGCTGCTTTACAAAATAAATTTACAGTGTAAATCTATAACCTTATAATGTTTTTAAAAACAAAGTGATATATGAAAACAATTTACAATTTATTATGATTATTAGCATCATTACTATAATATCATTATATTTTGTATACTTATTGTTCAGAGTTGAATAGTGTACTGTACAATTCATTCAGGTAAATAAATCTAATAATCTCAAATACAGTGCAGAGATTTGCATTTTATTTCATTTCCTCACACACACACACACACACACACACACACACACACACACACACACACAGAACCAAACAGGAAGTGACATATAGAGGTAAAAGTACAAATTACAGCTTTACCATCACTAGAGGACACTGTTGGGTTAAAAGTGTGTGTGTGTGTGTGTGTGTGTGTGTATACCCACCCACACTCCTGCAGATGGTACCCCTAAGTCTCTGGAGAATGTATATATACACACACACACACACACACACACACAATTTTCCAGGAGGCAATTCATTCAGCGTCTTTGTTTAGCAAAGGCAGAGTGTCTCTATGGTAACGCCTTGAGAGAGAGAGAGAGAGAGAGAGACAGAAGCAGAGAGAGAGAGAGAGAGAGAGAGAGAAACAGAAGGAGAGAGAAAGAGAGAGAGAGAAAGACAGAGACAGAAGGAGAGAGAAAAACAGAAGGAGAGAGAAAGAGATTTCTGAACTCTGAATAATTCAAAAGATCAAGAACAAGATGGATGGCTAATGGAGACACACACACACACACACACACACACACACACACACACACAGAGTGCCCTGTAAGTGCAAAGCACAACAACAAATCATAAACACAGCAGCAAATCTGCAAACACAGCAGCATGAACTCTAAAGGGAAAGGGGCGGTCCTTACTGAACATCACATGCTCACTGCTGATTGGACAATTTTTTTTGTTTTTTAAAATCTAGTTACCTAAGTGAACAATTTAATGCTCCCTTACTGATGTTATTTTCTTTCTTTAGCATTCACAGGTTAGTACAGGTTCATATTTCCTCTTTAAACATCCTCCAGCACTCTGTCTCTCAGACTGACGCAGCCAATCAGCAGCGAGCATGTGATATTCACTAAGGACCGCCCCTTTCTGTTCAATTAAAGCTTGTAACCTTTAACCTTTGATAAGGAAAGGCTAGAAAATTGCATAATTCCGAGTTCAGAATTCCCACTTCCGAGTTAAGTCGAATGAAGCACAATGCTGTTGGGTTTCCTGGTAAGTATGTACGTAAAGCTGCTACACATTTTAGCCTGCAGTATGCTAGTCATCCAGTTTTGCTAAATGCTCTTATTAGCGCTGAGCCAAGTTCAGCATTGTTATGGAAGATGTTAGCTAAAATTAGCTTGGTAGTCAATAGCTAGCTAGCTAAGCAGGATACAGGGTTATAGTGTATATAAGACAAGCTTGGATTTTTTTGCTAACTAATAAACTTCACAAGTTAGCAGGTAAGCTATGATTTTTTACTGATTAAAGTGCAAGCAAATCCCAAATCTCGTCTGTGTAACCCCATATTCCCGGAGCCATTCGTCCTCAATACACCACATTTCCTGTTTGTAACCATGGAAACGCTATATATTATTACCTGTGGTTATAAACACCATAAACACACGTGGACATAACTTCATTTCAGTGCGTTTATTCACATGATGACTTTTTATACAGTGATGATGTCCATTAAGGAAGCACTTCATGGTCTCTCTCTCTCTCTCTCTCTCTCTCTCTCTCTCTCTCTCTCTCTCTCTCTCTGATATTAACAGTGTTATTACTCTCAAGCATGGACAGCATGGACTGAAATCAAACTCTTAGCACCACTTTAATCTTTGCAAACAGTCTGTGCAGAAAATAATCATCATAACTTTATTATAAGGAAGCTCTGGAGTGCGTGTGATAATTATAATATACTACATACATTATATATATTTATATACATACAGTACTTTAATATTCCAACATGTGCTTCGGTTCTCACCTTAAAGATCCTTATTTCTATTACAGAGACCATAATCAGCGGAGTGTAAATGTCAGGGGGGATAAAAGTGTGTGTAGACGTGAAGCAGAAGCTGATTGTGTGTGTGTTTGTGTGTGTGTGTGTGATTTGTTTTCATCCAGATTGTTAATACTGATCATCAAAAAAAATCAGACAGCTTTTAAAAATAAATATTATAGATGTATTGCCATAAAATTTAAACATTGCTAAGAGGTGAACATTACATGTTTCTTTCTGCCTGCCTGCCTGCCTGCCTGCCTGCCTGTCTGTCTGTCTGTCTGTCTGTCTGTCTGTCTCTCTCTCTCTCTCTCTCTCAGTATTTAACGTCAGGGGCGAAGCGCACTACAGCCTTGCTGCGAGGTTCCTGTGGCTCCTGCTCTGCTCCAGAAGTCCCCGAGGAATAAAAATCACTGACTCGTCCAACTGCAGACTCTGATTCACTAGGGTTAGGATGGAGAGAGAGAGAGAGAGACAGAGCGAGAGAGAGAGACAGACAGGAAGACAGAGAGACAGAGACAACGAGAGACAGACAGGAAGAGAGAGAGACAGAGACAGACAGACAGGAAGAGAGACAGAGACAACGAGAGACAGACAGGAAGAGAGAGAGACAGAGACAGACAGACAGGAAGAGAGACAGAGACAACGAGAGACAGACAGGAAGAGAGAGAGACAGAGAGAGAGAGAGGCAGAGAGACAGACAGGGAGAGAGAGACAGAGAGAGACAGACAGGAAGAGAGAGAGGGACAGTAAGAGACAGACAGAGAGAGGGAAAGAGAGACAAAGAAAGACAGACAGGGAGAGGGAGAGAGGGACAGAGAGAGACAGAGATAGAGAGAAAGAAAGACAGACAGGGAGAGGGAGAGAGGGACAGAGAGAGACAGAGATAGAGAGAAAGAAAGACAGACAGGGAGAGGGAGAGAGGGACAGAGAGAGACAGAGAGAGAGAGAAAGAAAGACAGACAGGGAGAGGGAGAGAGGGACAGAGAGAGACAGAGATAGAGAGAAAGAGAGACAGACAGGGAAAGAGAGAGAGACAGACAGGGAAAGAAAGAGAGAGAGAGAGCGAGAGAGAGATGAGACATTTCATCCAGTACAAGTGGAAATGAAGCCGTGAACATCCTGTGTGTTGTTATTAGCATTATATTCGTGTATCATTACTAGGCTATTTATTGTAATCAGATTTTGCTGAGTGACAGGAGGGCGGAGTTTAGGTTAAATTAAATCAGACAATTACAAACTTGATTATATGACATCACCACCAGCATTTCTTTTCATCTTTTCCAGCTCAGTGTAGTCTACCTGAATGAATCGCTTTTTTTTTTTAACACTTTTCTGGCTATAAGCTTCAGGATCTTGTAGTTTGCAAATTATCTCTTCAGATCAGATCAAGTTGAGCTTAAGTGTGTGCGGGTTTTTCAGGTTGTTCAAGACTTCACAATGTTCAGGAGAGACCACAACAAAAACACAAACACACACAAAAATACAATTAATACACAGATTCACTGTAAATAATATACACTGTACACAAACTACACAATACGCTCTATGACAAAGCAACCGATTACATCATTTCGTCTAAAGACGTTAGCATACAAATCTCAAATCTTACATGATCAGAATACATTTCAATTCAAATTACGTGGATGTGTGAGTGCCATCGTTTAGAACTGACGTCTCATTACTGAAACATAGTGCATGATATAGCGATAGATCGGACAATTAATCAGTGACATTCATACTGGGAGATATTTCAGATATATCACACAAACACTCGGTGAAATATATCAGACGATATATCGGACAAATTAGATTATCACGGTGAAATATATCAGACGATATATCGGACATATCAGATAATCACAGTGAAATGTGTCAGACGATATATCAGATAATCACAGTGAAATATATCAGACGATATATCAGACATATCAGATAATCCCGGTGAAATATATCGGATGATGTATTACGTCACATGCACACACAGAATGCGTGGCTCTCACGGAAATGGTTTTATATTTTAATATGTATCAGTTTGTTAAATATTTTGCGTAAGTGAATGCACGCGTTTCGTACGTGACGTTTAACAAGGCTGCTCCGAGCTAACGCGTTCCATATGGAAGAGAATGAAGTGTGCATGCTGTGTGTGCTGCCTGTCTGTATTTAAAGGGTTAATGAAAGGCCGTGTCTCGTCTCAGGTGTGTCTTTACCTGGGGTCGGGTAGAGCGCAGCGCCACAGGTGTTGCTTTAGCGTCTGCACCCAACCGATATCTCGGATTGGCTGACAGAGCTGAATGTAGTGCTGCTGTTTTAGCACGAGCCTTAAAAAAAATGAGACGAGAAAAAAGGCCACGGATTAGCTACAGCAAAGTCAGCGTTTCTCACAACATCGCAAATAAAACCAGGTGTAAATATGTGAGCAAATAGACATCGGATTACTGCAAGAAAATCCTCCGCCATGACATCATCACCTGACTGTAGTAACCCTGCAGTAAGACTGAAATTCTCCTCATCTGTCGTTTTTACTGAAAAGAGAAGTGACTCGAGCGCCACAAGCATCCTTCACACTTCCTGTAGTACATATTGCTGAAATATACTGAATGATCATGCTGGATATCATTCAACGACACTGTATATCTTAGCGCATATATATCGGATATATCAGACAATGACTCGGATGATATATCGGATTTATGAATGCTCACTCAGCAATAAGACGGCCGTGTGAAAGGATGCTCGGGTTACAGATGACAAAAACAGAGGGGGTTAATATCTAATCATTAGCTAACGCTGCTCTACTGGAGTTCTCTTCCATGTGGAGTCAAACACACACACACACACACACACACACACACACAACATGGACAGGAACACAAGACAAACATCAACAACAACACACACACTATCGTTCACCTACCGTTTACTCCCAAACCCTCCATGCTCCCGGGGAAGAGAGGGATGAAGCGGAAAAGAGGGGTGTGAATGGGTAGAGAGGGTTGAACTGGAAACGTAGGCGAATGGGAAAAGGAAGGAGGGATTGGAACTAAGAGGTGAATGCGAGGAGGAAGAATGGGAAGAGAGGGATAATTAAGGGAGGGATGAGAGCAGGAAACAGGAAGAGGGGCAAACAGGAAGTAGGATGAGCATTATGGAGTGTATTGGAAAAGAAAAAAAAAGCGAACTTAAAAAGAGGGGCAAACGGGAAGAGAGGAGGAAATGAGATGAACAGGTGAATGGGAAGAATGAGCAGAGGAATGGAAAGAGAAGAACGAATGATAAGAGAGAAGCTAGTAGGAAGTAAGGAGGCAAATAAGAAGAGGGATGAATGGAAAGATAGGGTGACTGGGAAGATGTGGCAGATGGGAAAGAGAGATGAAAAGGAAGCAATTGACAGACAGAAAGACTGGAGCAAATAGAAAGAGATGGTGAATGGGAATAGGGGATGTATAGAAAGATGGCTAGATCATGAAGATGGGAAATTAGGAAAGAGAGGGTGAGTAGGAACAGGAAGGGGGTGAGTAGGAAGTAGAGGGTGCATGGGATGATGGAAGTGACAAGGAAAAGAAGACAGAGGGGGCTAATGGGAAGAACGAGGTGAAAAGGATGAGTGGGAATGAGTTAAATAAGAAAAAAGAGAGATAAGAAAGTGGGGAGAGAGGAGATGAAGAGAGGGAAGAGAGAGGGAAGAGAGGTTAGAGCGAGAAAAGGGAAGAAATAGAACAGAGAGAGAGGAAAGAGAGAGGGAGAGGGAGAGAGAAGAGAGGGAACCCTCCCGCCTCTCAAACAAAACGAAGCGAGACACTTCGGCTTCTGCGTTCCGCGTTTATTAGCAACATTTTCTATAATTATGAGCAAGCAGAGAAAAAGTACAGGTCACATGATCACAGGTTCATCATCGCCGCTCCGTCACTCGGTTTTGGTTGTTGGAACAGTGCAGGAAGTAAAAATAGCACCAGTGAAAAGCAGGCGTGGTGTGTAGAGCACGGTCGACCCCCCGGGAAGCCCACGTCTGTCTCTGTGTACTCAACACCACCATTACTCTCTGCTAACGCTAATACTAACGCTAATGCTAATGTTAATGTTAATCAGCGGCTTCCGAACGTAAAATTATCCCAAAGATGCTCCATGTTTGTTTCTGCAACTTTCCCACCCACAATTTTCTGCAAATATTCCTAAGGCCGATTCACACTGAGGACAGGAAGCGCGAAATATTCACCAGCGTTTCTTTTCACATCACAAGACTTCACACAATCTGTTCATAAAATAATGAACACAGCTAAAATTATCGCACTTTTCCCAAATAATAAGGACAGGGATGCATTCGGCCCGCTCGGCCGCCATGTTGGCTGTGTGATGTCACGTAATGTCAAATTGTAAATAAAATATATATTGTTTTGGTTGATGAGTCAGTATGGCAGTTTAGCGGTTTATTAAATGCACGTCATGTTCAGTGTGAAGAGGCCTTCTTTAAAAAAAAAATCCCAAATCTTTAAAAGAATTCCTACAATTCCCAAATCCAGAAGGAGAAATTCCGCAGGCAGATCAGGATATCAGGCTCGACTGTTTTTGATTTCCTGATCTAAGAGCGAGGTACACACTTGTGGTTACAGTAATCAGACCAACAGGAAATGAAGAAAAGGGAGAAGCGACATCAAATCCCAAAACACACACGAGACCAGAGACAGACGTGGGAACGCCAGCGGGGTGGGACATGATCCAACACACACACACTCACACGTCCATGAAGGAAATCAGGCAAAATGCAAAGCCGTGAATTCATGTTTACTGATCGTTCACTTCCTACACACTGACTCACTCTTCTACACTGAGTGTGTGTGTGTGTGTGTGTGTGTGTGTGTGTGTGTAAGGCAGTAAAGATCAAAAGTCAAATTATTGAGAAGTAAAAGCATATGGCCGAGGACATGGAGTGTGACTTGGACAGCATCTAACAACACTGAGAGAGATGAGGGGGAGGAGAAGGGAAGTGTGAGAAGAGAGAGAGGGAAAAGGCGGGAAAGGACAAGAGTGGAAAGAAAGGGAAGGGAGAAAAAAGATGAAAAAAAAGTAAAAGAGGACAGCGAGAGGTAACAGAGGACGAGGAGGAAGAAATGGACGAGGAGGACAGAGAGGAATAGGAAGGAGGAGAAGCACTGAGGGGTGTGTTGGGAAAATAAAAAGGGGAATGAGAAGAGAGAGCAAATGGGAAGAGAGATGACGAGGACAAGGAGGAAGATGAAAATGACAAGGAGGAGGAGATGAGGAGGAGAAGGAGGAGGAGGAAGATGAGGAAGAGGAGGAGGATGAGCAGGATGAGGAAGAGGATGAGGAGGAGGATGAGGAGAAGGACGAGCAGGATGAGGAGGAGGATGAGGAAGAAGAGGAGGAGGAGGAGGATGAGGAGGACGAGCAGGATGAGGAGGAGGATGAGGAAGAGGATGAGGAGGACGAGGAGGATGAGGATGAGGAGGAGGAAGAGGAGGATGAGGAAGAGGATGAGGAGGAAGATGAGGAAGATGTGTAGAACAGTCTCACAGTAAAACATGATTAATAATAAACAAACTGTGTCTGGCTGAATACAGAGGAACTGTGATTTATTTCTGAAGATAATCTCTGGACAGCTGTAGGAAGCGTCCAACATCCCATCAAGGGACTCGTGTGTGTGTGTGTGTGTGTGTGTGTGTGCGTGTGTGTGTGTGTATGTGTGTGTGTGTGTGGATTAAATTTTACTTCATTTACCATCACCACATCCTGATTTCGTCTTTTATTCCGTTGTTATCTAACACACCCTCAGAGCCGTGATCTAACATCTAATCTACGCTGTTTCCCCAAAAGACAAATCCGCACCACATCCCATAATGCATAATCACATTACACTGATCTACAGTAGCTGGTCGTCGTAGCAACGGCGACCCACCCCTCATTACCGAATGTAACTCGACACACACACCCTGGTGTTTGGTGAAAATGATGTACATTACACAGCGCTGCTGGAGCTGGACTTCCTCTAATCACTCCTTTTATGGTAATAATGAAAAACAAACAAGGACGCGTCTCAAATCACGCACAACGCTCTCTCACTACGCACTTCGCTGTGTAGCAGCTGGTCATTTGTACAGCAGCATTGCGCTAACACCCAACAGTAATGACAGATTAGCACGTGCTACCTCGCACCATTTAGTCTGCAAAGTTTAATCTCCCTGTTTGCGATTGCGTGGTTTCCTCCGTCACACCCACCTAGCTAGCTAATAGCTACAAGAGGAGGTATTAAACGTAGCTAGCTGTCGAACAATAACCCAGAGATTATCACTCATCCAGCTTAGCATACACTGCCGAATAGCTAGCTGAGTAATTAGCTACTATCTTTCTATAACGTAGCGTATTAAATAAAACAAGAGCATGACTACGAGAGCTAATTAATTAAACCTTAATCCAATCTGTACAGTTTCTCTTCTCCAATCTGCAGTGTTTACTTATTTTTACTGTTTTTTTTCTTAAATTAAATTGTAGAATCACAAAATAAATAAATAAATAATCATTATGTAACATAATATAACAATTAATATATTAATAAATAATTAATAAATATATTTTTTAAATTTATTCTAGAAAATGACTGTAAAATAACAGTAATTATCTGTTTTTCTGGAGATTTACTGTATTACTGAAATACAGCTTATATTTAGTGTTTTATTACAATAATAATTAATAAAATAACAACTAACAAATTATATAAAAATGTAAATGACTGTGAAATAAATGTAATCGTCTGTTTTTCCTAAAACGTTTTATTTTACGCTTTATCTGTCAATTTATCACAGTTGACAGATAAAATGTAATTTTGTAAAATTTCAGTAAAATAATAATAATAATTTTCCATTTTTTCGGAAGTTTAATTACTGCGATATTTTTCAGTTTATTTAGTTATATGGTAATTTATAAATAATTTTAATGTAATGGTGGAGTAGCACGGGTTTCTCTTTCGTAAGGACACTTTGTCTGTGTATTAATAGTGCACTAGAATGCAGTACGCGATTTGAGACACAGCCAGAGACACATGCTCAGACGGCAGAGATACACACACAGCACAAGCAGGCGGGGAGGATGCACACACACTTATCAAAGGGTTTGTGTCATTTTGTTGTTGTTGTTGTTGTTGTTGTTCTGGGAGAAATGGAAATGTCTGGTTTAGGGTTCATGCTGCAGAAGATTCATCACTGACACGAACACGACAGAGTCCGAGTTCCTGCGATAAATTCGTCCCGAGCGTAATAATGCATTCCATCAGCGGCTCCATGCAGAGAACCAGCATCAGCACCAGCACCAGCATCGGCATCAGCATCGGCATCAGCAGTGGCAACATCCATGGGCCAACCGGTGTCGCGGTTGCCATGGAAACCTCGCCAGGCGCGAGGGTGGGGCGGGGTGGGATGGAGCAGGTGGGCGGAGCCGAGGCGAATGCAAATGATGAGTGATTGCATAATGAGGGGGCGGTTTACATTTCATTATTACAAGAACCTGACGACCTTAAGAGAGAGAGAGAGAGAGAGAGAGAGAAACAGACACACACATAGATGGAGAGAGAGAGAGGGAGAGGGAGAAACAAAGAGAGAGAGAGAAAGAGAGAGAGAGAAACAGACACACACATAGATGGAGAGAGAGAGACAGAGGGAGAAAGAAAGAGAGAGAGAGACAGACACACACATAGATGAAGAGAGAGAGAGAAAGTGAGACAGAGAGAGAGCGAGGGAGAGAGAATAAGAGACAAAGAGAGAGAGAGAGAAATAGACACACACACACAGAAAGAGAGAGAGAGACACAGACACATAAAGAAAAAGAAAGAGCGAGAGAGAGAAGGAGATAGAGACAGATGCACACATAGATGGAGAGAGAGAGAGAGAGAGAGAGAGAGACACATATGTCCTGATTTTTGTCATGTTTGATTAACCAGTCGTAAATCTAACAGTTTGGCTAACGATAAATAGCTGTTAATTTAATTGACACAATATAAATATAATATAGAATATATTCACCTAATGTTAGCTAGCTTGCTGTTTAGCGAACTGCATCGTTAATGGTAGACGGTTAGCTAAGCTAGCTTCGCTCATGCTGCTAAACTATTACACTGTGTAGTTAAGACCAGTATTCTAACCACTACACGGAGCTGGAGAGGAAAGACTAGCGCTAACGTCATACAATCAGGTTTTTCATATTTAACTTAAGCTCCGCCCCTTTTGATCCAGGGACATCTGTCATTTGGCAAAATCAGGATGTGTGTGTGTCTGAAAGAGAGAGAGAGAGAGAGAGAGAGAGAGAGAGACAGATGAGTGTGGAAGAGAGGAAGAGCACTACAGTGAGGGAAGAGTCGCTGAGTGAAAAGCTCTTAGCTGATTGGTCCAGCCTCGGCGGCTGTGTTGAGGAAGAGAGGAAGTGAGAGGAGAAGTGCGGTGGTGTTTACTCTTTCGCCTCAGCCAGTTTGTTGTTCATCTCTTTACTTTTCTCCTTGTCGCTCGGCCGCTGGTTCTCAGAGCTCTTCTTCTTGGAGCCGCGCGCCGACCCCGACGCCGCCTGCTTCTCCTTCGACTTCTTCACCGCTTTACCGCGAGAGGACGAAGAGGACGGCGTCTTTTTCGGCTTGGAGCGCGGGAGACTCGATCTGTCCACCTACAAAGAAACGTTAAATCAGAAAACTCACTAATTATGGACGTTTGTAAAAGTGGGCGTGGCTAATCCTAGCCATTAGGTGATCTACTGCACATCTTCTTCTTTACTTTAATATTTTTTTCCACTGACATTTAAAGCAATAACGATGTGTGTTTGCAGAAATAAATTAAAATGAATGTGATTAATAAAAGATTTCACTTTATTTATTCAGATATGTGATCTCTGTAGACATCGGCGTCTCGTTCAGATGTTCCCTGCACCCATTTAAAAAATTACGATAATCACCAATAAACTTTTAGCGTGTAGTGTTTGGTATAGTGAGTGGAGACTAAGAGCTTAAACTAAACTCAGAAAACTCTCCAAGTCTTTTCCACCTCAGACAAGGAAAAACTTTTCTGTCTTTTCCATTCAAATTCTCCATTTCTCATGTTAGCATATGCGCTGATGAGTACTGTTAGTATGACAGAGCTGAATGCTGTCTCACTTTAGCGGGCTCGATGTAGGGTTCGCTGTACAGCGTGCGCACTCTCCTCCTCTCCTGCGCCTTGTTATCAGCCAGCTGCAGTTTGGCCTGTTCTCCCCTGTAGGTGGCGCTGTAGCTCGTCTCCAGGCTGGTCTTCTCGTCTGGGGGCTGGTACTGAGATTTGGCGCGGATGAGTTTCGCCGGTTTCACGTCCGTGTATGCTTTAAACTCCGTCCTGCAAAAAAAAAAAAAAAAAAATGCAGAAAGAAGTTGAGATGGAGGAGAGAATCGGTGTGTGATGACGTGTAAAATAACAAAATAAACCCGACTATCTGGAGACGTGGCGCAACTCGAAACCATAAGAGAATGCAAAAGTGGCTGCAGGTTTTCATTCCAGCCAATCAGGAGACACACTGGACACCCAGCCAATCAGGAGACACACTGGACACCCAGCCAATCAGGAGACACACTGGACATACAGCCAATCAGGAGACACACTGGACATACAGCCAATCAGGAGACACACTGGACATACAGCCAATCAGGAGACACACTGGACACCCAGCCAATCAGGAGACACACTGGACATACAGCCAATCAGGAGACACACTGGACATACAGCCAATCAGAGACTACAGGCTTCGTCTCACTCGGCTCGCTAGTTCAGTACTCAGGGCGCTGATCAAGGAGGCGGCCATTTTAAGGGCAAAATGCTTCCAGTGCACCGGATCGTTTGCTCCCTAAAAAATCCCACAATGCACCACAAAAACCAGGGAGCATCGACGCTCGCTACGTTCCCTTACAGGAAATTACGTCATATTTTCTGAAACCTCTCAGCTCGAACAAAATGGCGGATGAACTC
>CM040470.1:603890-618648 GCA_022758105.1 Pangasianodon gigas
CCGTCCTGAGTCATCACTGATTCTAGCACTATTTCTCTGCACTCCATCAAGTATATATGTGTGTGTGTGTGTGTGTGTGTGTGTGTGTGTGTGTTTCCGTGATCAGGTATTTGTCCGGTGAATCGGAACTCCATCGATTATCTCCTGTCTTGTAACGGGACGGGGAACGCCGTGGTCATCGTGGTGGGCGGAGCTGCCGAGTCTCTCGACTGCGCCCCGGGAATGAACTCCGTCACCCTGAGAAACCGGAAAGGCTTCGTCAAACTCGCACTGCAGAAAGGGTAACACACACACACACACTCACACACACACACACACACACTCACACCACCAAAAACACACCAACAAAATCACTCATATCAGCACAGTTCACTTCACTGACTCTAGTTTGAAAAATAATAAATAAGCACACATTAATGACTTAATATTTATTATTATTATTATTATTATTATTATTATTATTATTATTATTATCAATTCTTCTATTTCAAAATGTGTGCATTTAATCTGCATCATTTATTTAAAAATGTAATATTTTTCTTTTTTCTCTATCAGTCCTTTTTACTTTCTTCTACTGTGAAAAATTATTCTTTTTCCTTTTTTTGGATTTCTTAATTCTTTTCATTTCTGCACCTTTTCTGCTTAAAACATGGTCTTTTTTTCAGATTTTTTATTATTTTTTTCTGTGTATATCTGTTTTTTTTAGTTTCTTATACAGTAAATAATATCTATGCTTCTTTTTTCAGATTGTTAAAAAAATGTTTTTTCTTTTTAAATACATTTTTTGATGCAGTAATAATTAATAATTTATACGACATATTTATTGCTGACATATTTGGGAGCCGTAAGTGCAGAAGTTAATAGAGAAGTAAAATCCGAATATAAAATAAACACTAAACTCAGACAGAGACGTGTGATGTAACGAGTAACGAGTGTGTGTTCAGCGACGCTTCCTCGAACCCTCAGCACAAACATCAGACGGTCAGAGATCAGCATCTACACACACACACTCAGTATGACTCAGTGAGGAGAACAGAGAGAGCGCTTCTCAGTGGTCTCTCGCCGCTACGTCTTCACTCGCTGACCAGAGACGCTTAGCGCTGCTTTAATGTTGCCATGGCGACTGTAAATCTTTTTCAAAATGAAATAAAAGTCTGAACAGAGCTTTGTAAATATTCTTAATGTCGCAACACCAAAGAGGATTAGAAACGAAATCCGTGTGTTTCGTGTCAAGCAGAACAATCTCCCGCATTCAGACGGAATTAATCCCGGATTTGAAAAATAAAAATAACAAATAAAAAAAATCCGACGTGTCCCTTTAACCCAAATGCACTCCATCAGCTGAGACACGTTTGGAGTTCTGCACTGGACGCTAATGCAGCTAACAGATAATAGAAGTGTGTAGCTACCAGTTTAGCATCGTGTTAACGTTTACGTAAAGCCTAAAATGAACAGATTTTAGTAATGTTGTTGGTAAGGTGACGTGAACTGAGCTTGTGTGTGTGTGTGTGTGTGTGTGTGTGTTTCAGAGCGGACCTGGTGCCCGTGTACTCGTTCGGGGAGAACGAGGCGTATAAGCAGGTGATATTTGATGAGGGTTCGAGGTGGCGTTGGGTTCAGAGGAAGCTGCAGAAGCTGCTCGGTTTCGCTCCCTGCATCTTCCACGGCTGTGGATTTTTCTCCACCGAGTCGTGGGGCTTCGTCCCGTACGGAAAACCCATCAACACCGTCGGTAAGACAACACACACTCCATAACTGCGTTCATAAATCATATACAATCATTCATATTCTCTATTATTATTATTATTATTATTATTATTATTAGGGGTCCAAGCACGTACTGCTGTAACTTTAATGTTATTATTATTTCCTGTTATTCTTCTTTTTCTTTCTTTCTTTATCTTGAGAACTGTAACTCCTACACTTATTTTCTTCACCTTACTCCTGGGCTTAACCTGAATTGAACTAGACCCCGCCCACTAATTTGCATAACACACCCCCTTCTGTAAACTAGTCCTAAGATTTCTGCATGTAAGATCTTCACAGCTTTGGTATCAACCTCCTCAGCAGAGTGTGAACCTCGGAAATGATTAAAAACTTTTCTTAACAATATGAAACTTGATAAATATGTTCATCTGAGGTCTGTTTATTGTTCTGTGTAACTTGGCAAGAAATGGCCACAGGGGGCGCTAACTGCAGGAGTGCTCGGACCCCGCAGATCACAGCTACATTTATTATTATTATTATTATTATTATTATTATTATTATTATTATTATACAATTGATATAATTGTTGTACTTTTATTTATTTTATAATATAATTATTATTCATAGTTCGTAATAATAATCATCATTATCATCAATTATTGTCATCATTATTGATCCCAAATATATGTTTTTTAAATTGTACATATTGGAATTATTAATATTGCTCAATTTTGTATTTTATATTTGTATTCTAATGTACTCTTCTAAAATCAATAGTACATATTAACGATAATATAATATAATATAATATAATATAATATAATATAGTGTGAAATAAAATAACAATTATATATACTTTTGTATATATTTAATATAAAATGTTTATTATTTTAATCATAACATTTAATTATGCTAATATTATGTTAATCTTCGTATTAGCATATTAACATCTTGAATTAATTTATAATCATTTTAAAATCAGAATAATTTAAAATAATTACATTTACAAATAACATTTAAAAAAATTATATATATATATGTGTATAAAATGATGATGATGATGATTATTATTATTATTATTATTATTATTATTATTATTATTGCCTATAGTGTTTATTATGTTACTGTTTACACTGTTCATTTGTATCCATTTGAATTTATTTTATATGTACTGGATCAGAATAAACACACACACACACACACACACACACTCACACACACACACACACACACACACACTCCAGGTGAATGCCCTGTCCTGATTAAAGGCTATTTTAGGACGCTGGTCCAAGGCCGGTTTTGTAAACAGAGCTCTTCCTAATAACTCACAGTTAATAACATTAATGTTTAACGTGGATTCGCTCAGACAGAGACACCGAGTCTTTAGCATCTTACCCACAATGCTTTGCAGATTTGCTATTTTTTAAAAATAGGTGAAAGAAATTGTTTATAGCTCATAAGTTATTTAAAAAATATATAGTGTTTATGTCCAAGTCCATGAGTTTTTCAGGAAAAGTTCATAATAAACTTATTTATTTAACTTGTTTATAAACTGGTCCTGAGACCGACGTCCTGAAGTCACCTGAGCTCAGAGACGGACGTTCACCTCGTCCACAGCGTGATGTTTGCTGACGGTTTCGTAACATCTCTCTTTCAGTTGGAGAACCAATCACGGTGCCCAAGCTCGAGGATCCGACTCCGGACGTGGTGGAAATGTACCACACCATGTACGTCAAATCTCTCACCACGCTCTTCAATAAGTACAAGACACGCTTCGGCCTGAAAGAGTCTGACGTCCTTCTCATTCACTGAAGAAGAAGAAGAAGAAGAAGAAGAAGAAGAAGGTACTACTGCCTTTTAAAAACAGCAACAAAACCCCCAGTGTTTATATTTTTCCATCACACAGACACACACCACAGCACCGAAACCTGAAGCAGTATAAACGACGATCACGGCTGTGTTCCAATTCTGTCTACTTCCCTTCTGCTTTGCCACTTCCTCTTGGCTGAGTTCCCAGTCGCTCAAAACAGTTTTTCAAGAAAAGAAAACTTTTTTTTGGGAAGATAAGAATAATAAACTACAGACTCCTCTCCTGTCCTGCCCTTCCAATATCCCATGGCCTTGATTTGCATATTGAAACCTGATTGGCTCTTATATTTGATGATGTAATAACTCTCTCTCCTACAGATTTTCCAGCCAAGATGTTTGTTGACAGAACAGTGAACATTTTCACACTTTCAGCATCTGCACACTCAAATTTAGGGCCGTTCTTGTGTCTTAATCAGCTCAAGTGGTTATATAAGCGTTAGATGAGCGTTAGATGAGCGTTAGATGAGTGTTAGATGAGTGTTATGAGTGTTAGATGAGCGTTAGATGAGTGTTAGATGAATGTTAGATGAGTGTTATGAGTGTTAGATGAGCGTTAGATGAGTGTTAGATGAGCCGTTCTTGTGTCTTAATCAGCTCATGAGGTTATATAAGCATTAGATGAGCTTTAGATGAGTGTTATGAGCGTTATATGAGCGTTATATGAGCGTTATATGAGCATTATATGAGCCGTTCTTGTGTCTTAATCAGCTCAAGTGGTTATATAAGCGTTATATGAGCGTTAGATTAACGTTAGATGAGTGTTAGATGAGTGTTATGAGCGTTATATGAGCGTTATATGAGTGTTATATGAGCATTATATGAGCCGTTCTTGTGTCTTAATCAGCTCAAGTGGTTATATAAGCGTTATATGAGCGTTATATGAGCGTTAGATGAGTGTTAGATGAGTGTTATGAGTGTTATATGAGCCGTCCTTGTGTCTTAATCAGCTCATGAGATTATATAAGCATTAGATGAATGTTATGAGTGATAGATGAGCATTATATGAGCGTTTGATGAGCGTTTGATGAGCGTTTGATGAGCGTTAGATGAGCGTTAGAGAAGCGTTTGATGAGCGTTAGAGGAGCGTTAGATGAGCGTTAGAGGAGCGTTAGATGAGCGTTAGATGAGTGATTGAGTCACTGTAGACCTGAGGGTGCCTACGTAGTGCACTTGTGTAAGAAGTAGCGAACTGAATCCAAAATGGCTTCCTTCTGGTCGTATACTTCACTACGCAGTGTGCATTAGTGCATGTATTCATGCTGCCTGGCCGAGTGCCCTTTGATTAGGGGTAGTGTACGAGGGAGAGTTGAAAGCGTTATTGTAACACAGCGATAATCATAAATGAAGATCAGGCGTAAAATGTTTTTGGGGTGAATTTTGTCTCTCTCTGATTGTAAAACCAGGTTTATTTGATCCCTTAAGTTATTATTGTTATTATTATTATTGTTATTATTTTTTATGGTTTTTATGTTTTGTTCTTTTTTTGCACGAGCAATGCAATGTAAGAGACAGACACAGCTGTAGCCAGAGAGACAGACTGGACTGTGTCTGAGCAGGAAAAAGGACGTGATTGTGTTTATAATCAGTGCACAAATAAAAACGTGAAATAAAAAGAAAGCTGACATTTTCTCGTGAAGTGGAAACAGTAATGTGAGGAATATCATCAGCTGCAGAAGTCTGATCATATCTGCGTAACGTCTGAATCAACATGTTCACATGTAATTGTCGAATAAAGTGTTTATTGGATTATAAGGTGCCGCTGAAGTGTTAATAAATATGCACCGTGTGTACGCACAGGCTAAGCAGGAAAGTACAAGAGAGTAAAGAAGGACGACTTTTGCTGCAGATCTGATTTGTTGTAATGAAACATTCACTGACTTTAATAATGATTAGATTTTATGTTTAAAATGTTATAAATATGTGAAGTGTAAAGTTGAACTGGATCATGCACGCTGAGCTGATTCTTAAAAATCAAACTTTTTTATGTTTTTGGAATAAAAATAAAATGTAAAAACTGTTTCATGACTTTGTTTCTGCACCAAAAAACAGCATAAATGCACTTTGTAGTAAAAAAAAAAAACACACACACACACACACACACACACAATGCAACAAATGCACATGAGTTTCCTTTTTTTTTTTTTGGTCTTTTCAGATCAAATTCTTTTTTCTTCTCCATGATAAATTCACTTCATTAAAAAAGAACTTTAGAAGAACATAAAGAAGAACTTTAAAAATGATCTGTGAGCTGAAGAGTTTCACAGAAATTCATTTTCAGACTGCAGATGAGCTGATGGTGGATGTGGTGAGTTAGAAACCTTAGAAAGAACCTTGAGAGGAACCGAGACTCCAAAAGAGGAACCAGACCTTCTCTGTTCAGCACCTGTACTGGATTTACTGTAAGACGAGGAAAAATCTAAAAACTACACGAGTACAATGAGATTAACAGAAAGACTCGACTCAGACTGAGCAAAAATAAATAAATAAATAAATGAATATAATTAATATTCTAATATCTTTCCACTACAGGTTCTACTGCAAGATTAAACTGTGTACAATTTATTCTGTGCATTTATTTATTTATTTATTTATTTATTTTTTCTTCTGTGGTGTTTGCTTGCATTTTTTTGTTGTATATAAAAAGAATATATTTATTTTTATTGCAAAAGTGTAATGAAATTTAGTTCGCAAAATATAAGTATATCTAAAAAGTGTAATTAGTTTATTAAATTTAGTAAACATAAAGTTGATTAATATAATTGATTCATTTTTATAAAACTGTAATTACTTAAAAAAAACAACATTTGTATTGATAAATTTATTTATATATATATTGCTGTTATTTAAAAAAAACAAGTAGGCAAATTATATTTTTTTTTTGCAGTATAAACAACTGTGACTCTGCTTTTTGTGAGAGATAATTTATTTAATTACTCTTTTATTTATTTATTCATTTATTTTTATTATTATTATTTCCTAGTTTCCGGTTCATACTAATCACTTCCTTGTGTCACACACATTTGGTTGAATCCCAAATCCTTCCTTTTTTTTGCTATATAAATGATAATCTATATAAAAAAACTATATATAATAATAGAATATTTAAATAGACATCATCGAAACTAAATTCCGTGTTATTGTTTACTAAGCTCCTGTTTATTTATCCTGTATAATTATTGATTCACTTTCACGTGCTACGCCACAATTTAGGCAAAATGCTAAATCCTTCCTTTCTCCCTACACAAGTGCACTAAGTAGACAACATTATAATGAGTTTTATACCCTAAGTAGTGCACTAGGGATGTATTGCGGATTTGACCACATAGAAAAACGAGGGGAATTTCCCCGCCCCTTTGTTTTGATTGACACACGTTCTAGCCTATCGCGTTGCAGATTCACGCTTCCGCCTTTGCGCGGTGGGAGGGGAGGTTTTACATTTGATTGACAGCATGACTGAACCAATCAGCGTCGTAGGAAGGATTTTGGCCCAATCAAGGTCGGACAATGGCGCCGTCAGGGAGACTTTAGTTTTGTTTATGCCGCTGTGTTCTCAGATTAACTGCTCTTTTCTTTCTTTGCTGGACTCCTCGGTAAAAGTGGTGGATGTGGATGTGAAGGAAGGCTTGTCCGCGGGGATGAGTGATCTGGGATGAAAAGATAAATGACGGATAATGATGAACTCGGTTTGGGATCTTGCTCTCGGATCCACTCCTGTCAATAACCCCGGAGCTGCAGCTTCCAGATCCGTGCATGTTGAGCTCACATCCCAGCAGGTAACCTCATCATGACCGGGGGTGGAGGAAGGGAAAACACTAAACAAACACACCAAAACCCTGGGCTTTTATTTCACTTATAGTTGAGGTTATAAATCAGCTTCTCACCCAGTCACATGTCTTGTGTCTGATCACATCATCATCATCATAACCGGGCCTTGACTTGCCTAGCTAACTGAATTAGCATCCGTTATTTATTAAGCACTCATCTTAAACATTCAGCTTTGGATTTAATGCAGGTTTGTTCTAGCGATAAACCCCGATTCTGTTTAGATGGCTTTAAAATGTGTTGGTGTTTTAATCCCAGTAAAATGCTAAACAACTGCTCATGCTCAGGTTACCTCCTGAGTGTGTTTATCCCATGACAGAAAGCGAAAGATGACAAGTTTAGTTTAGGGAAAGCGCCGTTAGCTTACGGTTACGCTTGCTAACTCGTCATGACGTCTTTCAGTTTCTATTTTTTGTTGTTTTTTGTTTAATTGAACAGCTTGGAGTGGTTCATAGAGACGCTTTACCCTATTGATTGACCCCTGTCTCTGGCTCTGACAGAGCTGCCTCTGTTCTCAGACCCGCTCGAGCTTTATATACCGCCGCACTCCTCTACGGCTGATTTGATTGGCCCATTAGTGCGCGAGCACTCACTACAGTTTTTTTTAAAAATAGAAAAGCCGTTAGATTTGTGTCGTGATTTTCCCCTCAGGCTGGTGGCTAGCTCGTTAGCGATTAGCTCGCTAATATAAGCAAGCTGCGAAAAGAATGTGAAGATTGCACAATTTTGTAGATTTGTTCGGATAACAAACACCAGCAGTGTCGAGAAGTCTCACACAAACATCTCAAAGTGATTATAAATCGAAATTTATTGATTTATTGATGGGGATTCATTTTTAAACAGCAAGCACTTAACTGAAATTGTGTCAACGGTTTATCACAGGGCGGGAATTAACTAACTACCTAACTAACTAACTAACTAGCTAACTCATCTCTCTCAAGTGAGTGCAGCAAGCTAGGATTTTTACACAAATCAGGACACACCCCACTGCTAGCTAGCTAACTGAAGCTAATAAATAAAGCACGCTGTCACAGTAAAGCTAGCCTGATGTTAGCATATTTATCAGTTAGCAAAGCTGTTAATTATGCTAACTGGCTGTAGTGGTTTGGTTAAATCCCAAATTGCAAATATAGTGCACTATATCAAGGGTTACACGCCCTAGTGCACTTTCGTGTTATTATTATTATTTCTTTACACTACACAATTGTTGAGTTCTGGATTCTGATTGGTCGGAAGGTTTTGATCCGCTAATAATAATAATCATAAAAAAAAAGGAAGGAGTCTCCAGTGTCAGCGCTTTGTAACAGTCAGAGGTAAAGCTGTAACTGCTGTAAGTTTTCCGACGTCTTCAGGACAGAGGAGTTTACGCTTCTTTGCGTTTTCTCGGTTACAAGCTGCGAGTTATTTATTTATTTATTTATTTATTTATTTATTTATTGTTAATATCAAAAGAGAGAGTAAAGAGAGGCTGGTGAGGGAATGACTTTATAGCTGCTATAACGTAAGTGACAACAGGAACTAACTTGTTTCACAAACGTTAAATGTAACTATAAACAGATAAAAAGTACGACGTGTTCTTTAAGAAATAAAACATTGTAACTGTTGGTAAATTGCTGTGGTGTAAGTGGAATAAAACACTTTGGGACGTTCTGTTATAGTAAAATTACTATAGTGACTCTTATTGTCGCTGTCGTAGTCGTTACAGTTATAACGCAGTTATTACAGCGTTAACGTGAACAGTGAAGTTGTGAATTTCGTGATTTAATAAAAGTTTAATAATGTAGCGTCGTTTTTTTTTACGTTTCTTTAAGATGTTTTTTGACGTTTCTGATTGTAGAAAGTGCTTGTTCCTCATTCTGTTATCTCGGACATGAAGGGAATCAGCACAGACCTGTCTTTTTCTTGCCGTGTCATGTGGTGTGTGTGGGTGTGTGTGTGTGTGTGTGATTACGCCTCTGTAAACCTGCTGAACTGCTGATCATTAAACCAAGTTCTGTGGTGCGATAAGGTGTTTTTTTTTTGTTTTTTTTTTTTTTCTCCTCAACTGATTTTTTTTTTGGTCTTTTGTTATGGAGCAAGCCCGAGGAGAAAATGGAGAAAACGAATGTGATCTGAATCTAAACAAGTTCCACTCGGGAACGTTGGAGGAAATTCGAAGCAGGATGAGGGAAAAAAAACCCCAAAAACCCAGAACAACACAACAACAGACAGACAGAGCGAAAGTCGCACCTGTAGCTTGTTCGTTTCGCAGGAAGTGACTTTCAGAACATCGCAATGCGCCGTATCTTTCACAGTCCTGCGTTTAAAACAAAGCCGTGATGCGTTCAGTCACGTTTTCTGACATTTAAATAAAAAAAAAATTTTTAACATGTAAAAAAGAATAAATAAATTTGAGCCAGTTCTGTTCTAAAAGTACTGATGCTATTTGTGATGACTAAAATCTTTCCGTTTTCCTTATATGGTCATTGTTTCCTGTTCTTTAGCTACGTCTCAAATCACACACTATAAATAAACACTTAAGACAGTTTCAATATTTATTAATTGAACAGATTTTGTCGTGTTTTGAGTTTTTCCATGTTACAAAAGCCTTAAGGGTTCTGCGTAGAACCCAAAGCAGAGTGACAGAGTTCGCTAAGAACCCAAAATTAACAAATGGACCCTTAAAGAACCCTGAAAGAACCCTGAAAGAACCCTTTTTTTTCCCTAAAAGTGTACCAAGTACCAAGTTAAACTCCTGACAGGTTGTAGGTGTTAAGAAGAAAACCACATAATGAGTAATAGTTTGGAGTTTTGGAGGAAACCGAATGTACTTTAAGGGTTCTTTAGGGGGTCATGGGGTAATTAAGGGTACTTAGCTTCCAAAAAAAGGGTCAACATGTAAAAAAAAAACAAAAAAAAACCAAAACCTTGTGTGCGTTTAAAGGTTCCATCAGAGGACCAACTGAAGAAGCGTTAAGGGTTCAACATTTATTAAGAGCTTCCTGACGTTTACAAAAGAAAGACTTTTAAGAGAAAAAAGGGTGCGTTCAATGACACTTTTATTTAACAGCTAAAAAAAATACACTTTTCAACAAATAAAATAAATATAAATATATTTTTGGGGATTGTAGGTGTTATAAGAGAACCGCTGATATTTGTGATATCACAGAAAAGCAAATCGTGCCATAATTTATCACAATCTCGATATGTATACGAACATATCAGCGAGCCCTTTCTTTCTTTCTTTCTTTCTTTCTTTCTTTCTTTCTTTCTTTATTTATTTATTTATTTGAGCTTTCTTGTTATAGTTCATGTCTTTTCTAGGAAATTTTGTTAAACAGACAGACGTGACTTTATCACTGAAACCTGAGCGCTGTTCATAATCTGTAACCATGACAACATGAAATAATTAAAATTTTTGCAGCAGTACGGGGAGATTTTAACAAAATACAACAAGATAGTTGTAAATATTTGTCTTCAAATGTATCATGATATTTAGTTTAGACAACAAAAACATCTAGTAAAAATTAATAACTGTTAAGCTTAAGTTTAGTTTAATAATGTTTACAAAAATCACTGAATACAGGGAGAAATAAAAAAAAAAAAAAAGAAAAATGTTAAAAAAATGTACTGTTTTTAAAGAAAGGGTCCATGTCTTACTTCTAAAAAAAAAAAAAACAGCATTTTTTTAACATCAGAACAATCACAGAAAAGTATATTGTGATAAATTATATCACGATATCGATATCGTATCGTCATATCGCCCGGCTCTACTTTGCCAGTTTGTACTTAGATGATTCAACACCGAAGTTTCTAATCAGAGATTTGCTTATTAAAGCTTATTAAAGCTGTGAATATTCCTCATCCTGTGTCTGTATATTTCACTAGTAATATACGACAGCTATTTCAGGTTCATCATTTAAAATTTATAATGAATAATTGTGATTTTGGGACGCGTGGGAATCTTGAACGCAGCATCAATTTAATAATAAGCGTAAACATCACGGAGTGCTTCAAGGTCGGATTTCTGAGAGGTGCCGTAATGTAAAACCTGTAAAACCTGCATACAGATCACTTTATTTTCGTGTATTATTACTGGCTGTAGTCTGCTCGTTGTCCTGCACAAAGTATTGGCACCCTTGTCTATTGGCGATTGGGGGGAGGAGAGTGTTTTTTTTTTTTTTTTTTTTTTTGTGGATGAGGTAGAGGGGTGCCGATACTTTGTGCATACCGACACATTGGCTAGAGTCCCACTTATAGATACGGAAATGCAGAAAGTGATCTGAACTCAGGCTTTACGTTACAGCAGGTCTCAGAAATCTGACCAAGAAGCCGTCCAGGATGGTCGCTGTATTAGGAAATTTATGGAGTGTTCTAGTTTCCTGTGTGCCACAGAATCACATCTGCTCTTTTATACATGAAGAAGAAATTTGTCAGTGACTTGTGTTAAAGATGGAGCTGAAAAACTGGCCACTGATTGAAGGTATGAAACCAAAAACGGGACGTTATTGACAGACTGAACAACAGGAGTGTTTGTGTGAGCGGTGTTTAATCCTATAGCGAACCCCATGACTCAGATTTGGGCCGAGAGAGAGAGAGAGAGGGAGAGAGAGAGGGCTGGTCAGGTGAGACCTCAGCGATTTAGTCTCTCTCTCTCTCTCTCTCTCTCTCTCTCACACACACACACACACACACACTCATGGTCTCTCGTCATTTCCTCACACAAATCTGTAAAATGTGTTCTCTGAGGAGCCATTGTTCTCCACATCTCCTCCCTGAGATCCCTCTGTAGACTGGATCACGTTAACGTCTCGCGACTCTCTAACGTCCAACAGTGAGGTCATGGATGTGTTCACGGTTTTATAGTGACACGTGCTTCCACACACACACACACACACACACACACACAAAGGAGGCTTGTTTTAGTGCATCAGTTCTACACCGGCCTCGTCTCAATAACGAGTCCCTCACTACACACTAGCAGCCGAATAAAGTGTGTTCAAATCACCTAAATAATTCATCGTCGCATGCAGTGTTCGCACTTAAACACTCTCCTGAATGACCTAGAGAGCTAAAAGCTAACCTAGCAAAGGAGCGAGAGATCGCGAAAGCCAATATAGTGAGTGAGTGAAAGTTAACCTAGAATGTGAGCGAGAGCTGAACTAGCGAGTACAGGAATGCTGACCTAGGAAGTGAAAACTGGCCTAGCGACTGAAAGCTAAGCTAACATAGCGAGCGAAAAGCTGACCTAGCAAGCAAAAGTTAATGAAGCGAGTGAAAGCTAGCCTAGTAAGTGAAATCTGACCTAGCAAACGAACAAAAGTTAACCTTGTGAGCGAAAGCTAAACTAGCGACTGTGTAACTCTATAATTAGGAGGTTGAATGCTGATTCTCAGCTTGATTGATGTTGTAGGCGGAGTCTCAGACGGAGGGCTGTCAATCATGTGTGCTCATTACAATATTAGGCCACGCCCACTAGGGCAGCCTGCTTAATTCTGCTTTTATGTGTTTACTAACTGTTATCATGTTTTCGTTCCTGTCTCTCTCTCTCTCTCGCTCTCTCTTTCCCTCACAGAGGCGTTTGCGGCACCTGAGGAGCATCGCCGCGAGGAACATCGTGAACAGAAACCACTCTCCGCTGCTGGACACCTACTTCACTCTGCACCTGTGTTCAGACGATCGCATCTCTAGAGGTGAAACTCGAACCGTTTTCACTCTCACGCAAACGTCTTAACTCTCATCGTCTGTACTGTAGCTATAGCTAATAGCCTGTTAGCCGATAAGCTAAAGCTTGACGGAGGACACTCGGATGCTAAACACATAGCTAACTTCATTCCTTATTTTATTAGTTCGCTTGATGTTTACTGCCCCGCCCACTCGTTTGATTGACAGCTCAGATTCTTCCACTGTTCTGAAACCAGAGTTAGTGTCAGAATTTTCAGAAGAAGGAATTAGGAATTTTGAGGGCAGCCATAGTGTTCATGTCTACACACACACACACACACACACACACACACACTCCTGATTAAGCTTAGTGAAGAGCTGCTGAGAAACCAGCGAAAATCCCAGGAAAATGTGGAGATGTGAGAAACGAGGAAAGAACAGCAGTCTGGAATAAACGAAGATGTTGTGTACAGAAATGATCCAACTTGTCCTTTCTTCACTTCCTGTTTCAGATTTTTACAAGAGCGAGGTGATCCGAGACTCGCTGGTGAGTACACGCTGTACGAGGTGATGTGTGTGTGTGTGACTCACGAGCGCCTTTAATCAGCGTTACACAGAAATCCGATTAGAAAACGGACATTAACATCAGACTGAAGGTCGTTCACACGCACCAGCGTTATTATTTATGAGTTATTAGTTATTTATTTACATTATAATTGTGTGCTGTGCATACACACACACGGACGGACACACACACACACACACACACACCATTTCGTTTTTGCTCTCCACAGCAGACTAAATCTGCAAGCTGGGCTGTACATCTGACCTGCAGCTCGTCTGTCTTTGTCTTTTATTTTTATCAGTTTCCTCACCTCCTTCCTGTTGTTTTCACACACACACACACACACTCATTTCTCCTTCTCAGTTTCACCTCCTCTCACTTGTATTGTCTTTTCTACCCTCTAACTTCCTGTGTCTTTCTTTCTATCTCTCTGTTTGTCTGTTTCTCCATCTCTATCTCACTGCCTCTTTATTTGTTTCACTCTGTTTCTCACTATTTCTCTCTCTCTCTTTTTCTCTTCTGTCTGTCTGTCTGTCTGTCTGTCTCTCTCTCTCTCTCTCTCTCTCTCTCTGAACTGAAATGATATAGAAAGTTTTGTTGTTTTCTGTATGTTCTGCCCCCTAGTGCTCACGTTCATGTGTGAGTGTGTTGAGTGGCGTTTATGTTTGAACATGTACACATTATGTTACACACACACACACACAGGATTATAAGTCAGGACTGTGTCAAACTATGCTGTGTATAAAAATCTGTGTACATGATCGCCTCTACTGTAATGTAATGAACTGTGTGTGTGTGTGTGTGTGTGCGCGCAGAACCCGACATGGCGCAGTTTGGACTTCGCCATGCTGCCGGACCTGTTGGACACGTCTGTGTCGTGTTTCGTGGTTCGGATTTGGGGCGGACGAGAAGAACAGTACCAACTGCTGATAGAGTGGAAGGTGAACCTGGATGGCCTGAGATACACCGGACAACAGGTACGGAGAGAGAGAGAGAGAGAGAGAGAGTCTGGGGTACAGGGGGGAGAGAGAGAGCGAGAGAGAGAGAGAGAAAGAGAGAGACAGAGAGTCTGGGGTACAGGAGTGTGAGAGAGCGAGAGAGCGCGAAAGAGACAGAGAGTCTGGGGTACAGGGGAGAGAGAGAGAGAGAGAG
>CM040470.1:618748-623748 GCA_022758105.1 Pangasianodon gigas
GAGAGAGAGAGTGAGAGAGAGTCTGGGGTACAGGGGGGAGAGAGAGAGAGTGAGAGAGAGTCTGGGGTACAGGGGGGAGAGAGTGAGAGAGAAAGTGAGAGAGAGAGTGTGGGGTACAGGGGAGAGAGAAAGAGAGAGAGAGAGCGAGAGAGAGTCTAGGGTATGGGGGGAGAGGAAGAGAGGGTGTGAGAGCAACAGAAGAGATGAAGAGAGACAAACAGACCCAGAGAAAGAGAAAGAAAGACAGACCAAGAGACAGACAAATATAAATAAAGAAGAAGCTTAATTATATTCTATTTATCTACATTTTTTCCCTCTCATTCTGTCTTTACCCCTCTCTCCATCTCTCTCTCCATCTCTCTCTCTCTCTTTCTATCTCTCCATCTCTCTCACTGTCTCTCTCTCTCTCTCTCTCTCTCTCCATCTCTCTCTCTCAGATCCGGTCTCGGTGTCCTAATGAGATCATATTTGGGCTGAATGATGGTTACTATGCAGCAGATCTGGATCAGAAGGTAACTCCTCACCTGGTGCTGCAGGTTCCCTCAGTTCCCTACGTATTCAGTGGGAATGTGGTGTAGAGGTTCTGCTCTGAGTTCTGCTCTGAGTTCTGCTCTGAGTTCTGCTCTGAGTTCTGCTCTGAGTTCTGCTCTGGGTTCTGCTCTGGGTTCTGCTCTGAGTTCTGCTCTGAGTTCTGCTCTGAGTTCTGCTCTGAGTTCTGCTCTGAGTTCTGCTCTGTATGTGTGTGTGTGTTGCTCAGGAGAACTCTGAGAGGAAGAAGAACTCGTTACTGCAGGTGGACCAGAGCTCTGTGAGGAACTCGTACAGCGTCTTCTCCCTGCTCAGGTACGGCCACTGATCAGCGCTACACTCCGTCACTACACTACATTACGCTCTGTCACTACACTACATTACGCTCTGTCACTACACTACATTACGCTCTGTCACTACACTACATTACGCTCTGTCACTACACTACATTACGCTATGTCACTATGCTCTGTCACTACACTACATTACGCTATGTCACTATGCTCTGTCACTACACTACATTACGCTATGTCACTATGCTCTGTCACTACACTACATTACGCTATGTCACTATGCTCTGTCACTACACTACATTACGCTATGTCACTATACTACATCACTACGCTACATCACTTATACTGCATCACTACGCTACATCACTACGCTACATCACTTATACTGCATCACTACGCTACATCACTACGCTACATCACTTATACTGCATCACTACGCTACGTCACCTCTCTGTGTCACTACGCTCGGTCACTACACATCACTGCACCACGTGACTACATTTCATCACTGCTCAGTGTGAGAGTGCAGGAACTGATCCCAGATGAGCTTTTACATCACTGCTTTTACACTCGCCCTCAGACCGTTAACTCCGTGTGCTTAGACCACGTCGTTCTAGTGGACACCAGGTTACTTCTAGTGCACTTGATCAGTTTTCTTCTAGTTGCCTTCAACAAAGCTCATCTAGTGTGCATGGCCAGTTCTCTCCTGGGGCATGTAGCCAATGCCCTTTCTCCTACACTTCACTTTTATAGTTAAAAATGCCTTCTAGTGCACTTCAGACTTTCTAGTAGACTAAATCTCTAGCAGTGCGCTAGTAAAGTGCTGTGTGCTGCTGTAACTCTCTCCTCCACTAGATGGCAGCGTTGCACTTTAACATAACCAGGAAGTCACAGCGGCCCAGTGCACTCTCTCTCTCTCTCTCTCTCTCTCTCTCTCTCTCTCTCTCACACACACACACACACACACACACACACACACACACACACACACACACACACACACTGAGGTCTAGAGGCTATTATATCAACAGGATAAACTTTATCAAGGCACACACTCACACACTTCACTTCACTTCACTTTTTTACATTTTGGGGAATGCCCCAGTGTGTGTCTTGTCCTGTCTCCCCATCCCTCACACACACACACACACACACCCCTCTCTCTCTCTCTGATTCCTTTTTTCTTTCTCTTCCAGTGACACTGCTCTGTAGTTTGTAATATCTGTGTGTGTGTGTGTGTGTGTGTGTGTATATATATGAGGAAGCCCTGATTGAGGGTCTGTACAGTATCTTGGCTTTAGTTTGATTTGCACATTCAAAGCACACACACACACACACACACACACACATGTACAGTATATAAACACACAGACACAAAAGTGCAAGAGAGACAGACTGAAAAAGAAAGACAGGAACGGATGGAGAGAGAGACAGAGAGGTGTGTGTGTGTGTGTGTGTGTGTGTGTGTGTCTGATTGCTCACTTGTCGTTTTCGCTCAGTGAGACGCAGGGCAGAGGAGCAAATGAAACGACTCGTTAAATAAAAGACGGCCATTTCCTCTTCGTGTGTGATTTACGCTCTGTCACTGAGGGATCATGGGATACGAGTGGCTCGGCGCTGAACTCACTCCGGCACTGAGAGTGTGTGTGTGTGTGTGTGTGTGTGTGTTTCCCTCCACCTAGTTTTTATGGGAATGTCGTGTCTGTACGTTAAAAAACCAGGCAGAGATTACACGTAAACCACGTTTCCTCGTCACTGAGGCGGAACACGCGACGTGTAGATGTGCAGAATAAATAACGACGTTTCTGTGTCTCTGTAACCCTGCAGTGATTATTTTCCTCTAACAGCATCTCCCCAAGTGTTTTATTCCTCTTACACCACAGCAATTTACCAACAATTACAATGATTTCTTTATTAAAGAACACTCTGTACTATATATAGTATTTAATGTTATGTGAAACAAATTAGTTCCTGTTGTCACTTATGTTACAGCAGCTATAAACACTCGTTCCCTCACCAGCCTCTCTTTATTCTCTCTCTTCAAGTTAGTAAGACGAAAAATAAAATCGCAGCTTGTCACGCATGTTACTGAGAAACCGCAAAGAAGCGTAAACTCCTCTGTCCTGAAGATGTCGGAAAACTGAAAGTTACAGCTTTACCTCTGACTGTTACAAAGCGCTGACACTGGAGACTCCTTCCATAAACGTTAAATAAACAACAGAAAACATCACCGTAACGACAGTTACATGGAGCGTCCGCTGTACACGTCCCTGTGAATGAGCTGTTACTATAGAAACGTTAACGTATCAGAACGAGTGCATTAATATAAACCTGCACTACTGTCAGAGCTGCTGTTATCCAATCACAATCCAGAACTCAGCAGATGATGCGTGTGCTTTTGTACTTTACCTCCATATTTGTGGCGCTGGTTTATATGATGCGTGTGTGTGTGTGTGTGTGTGTGTGTGTGTATCGGATCATAATGGAGCTGGGGTTGGGGGTTTTCGCCGCTCTGTCGCTCTTTGATCTCCTCCTGACAGCTGTGTTTCTGCTCTTTAGGAGTAGAGTAGGAGATCCTCTCCGCTTTAACAAGGCCTTTGATCTTGTTAAGCCTCTCATCTGTCTTTCCTCTCTCCATCTCTCCATCTCTCCATCTTTCTCTTCTTTGGATCACGTTAAGTGCATTCTTTCTTTACAACCCTGGAGACTGTATTAGAGGAGCATCTGAGCTGTAACCTGCGCCCTGAACCTTTCTGGTTTTTTTTTCTGCGTTTCCGTAGCAGCGTGATGTCATCAAAAAGCGCACGACAATGTAAATAAACGGCAGTTATTAGATTCACACTGATTGATAATTACTGCTTGTTTTGTTGTTTCTTTTTTTTTAAAATGAAAATAACATTAAGCCTGAGCAAACCTGTATACTTTTGTGTGTGTGTGTGTTTTTTCTGCCAGATGTATTTGCTCGGTGTTTGTGCGTGTTGCTGAAGTACAGTGACTGTAAGTGTTGTAGTTAACCGGCTGTGTGCTCTGTTTGCTCTGAAGGTAAGAAATAAATCCAGACAGATTTAAATTTAGATTTAGATTTATTTACCGTAGAGGAGCTGGGTCGAGGCTGGAATATACGCACCGTCTCCCACCGTCGCGTGTTTTAGACGTGTTGAGAACGGAGACTCCGTTCAGTCTGATTTGTGCTCCTCGTGATTTTGTTTAGTGGTTAGAGTTCTTTATCTGTGTTATAAAAACAAGTAGGCGTCAGTGATAGCGTGAAATTAGAAACGTGTGTAAAGTAAAACATAACATTACTGAGTAAAACATAACATTAAAACTGCTTTTTTTAGGAAAGTAGCAAAACTATTAGTATAGCGACGTTAATCCTGAACAGCTGAAAGAACACGACAGCGACCAGACACCAAACCTACACCAATCCGTATTTGAGTTTTTATTTTGTGCAGCTTCTTCCTGACATAGTAGCTAGGACAATGGGCGTAGTAGCTAGGACAATGGGCGTAGTAGCTAGGACAAAGGGCATAGTAGCTAGGGCGTAGTAGCTAGGACAAAAGGTGTAGTAGCTAGGACAATGGGCGTAGTAGCTAGGGCGTAGTAGCTAGGACAAAGGGCGTAGTAGCTAGGACAAAGGGCGTAGTAGCTAGGACAAAAGGTGTAGTAGCTAGGGCGTAGTAGCTAGGACAAAGGGCATAGTAGCTAGGGAGTAGTAGCTAGGACAAAGGGCGTAGTAGCTAGGGAGTAGTAGCTAGGACAAAAGGTGTAGTAGCTAGGGAGTAGTAGCTAGGACAAAGGGAGTAGTAGCTAGGACAAAAGGTGTAGTAGCTAGGGAGTAGTAGCTAGGACAAAGGGCGTAGTAGCATCTTGCGTGTCCCACATTTCCACTGATCATGAAGATAAATGATCAGTAAATTTATTACGTTATAAATGATAAATATAAATAAAACATTAAAGGTGTAAGTTCCTTTTATTTTTTTTATTCGGTCATGTTCTGTGTATGGAAACTATTCTCTAATCTGTGATTGATTTACTTTTCATTTTTATTAGTGTAAATGTTTACTGTAGTGATATAATCACACTCTCCGGCGTCACTCAGTAGAGGACGGGTTCTGTCTGGGTCTGGTTCTGGTTCTGGTTCCTCTCGAGGGTTCCTTAAAAAGCTCGCTACACGGAAAA
>CM040470.1:626248-634662 GCA_022758105.1 Pangasianodon gigas
CGCCTCCTTTCACTGAGACTGACGGAAAAGGTACAGAGGCCACGCCTCCTTTCACTGAGACTGACGGAAAAGATACAGAGGCCACGCCTCCTTTCACTGAGACTGACGGAAAAGATACAGAGGCCACGCCTCCTTTCACTGAGACTGACGGAAAAGATACAGAGGCCACGCCTCCTTTCACTGAGACTGACGGAAAAGATACATAGGCCACGCCTCCTTTCACTGGGACTGACGGAAAAGGTACAGAGGCCACGCCTCCTTTCACTGAGACTGACGGAAAAGGTACAGAGGCCACGCCTCCTTTCACTGAGACTGAAATGCAACTCTTATCCTCCAAAGGCTGTTTTGTTTCAGGTGTTTGTGTTTTGTGCGTTTGTTTATTTGTGTTTGAAGTCGTGTTGCCGTGCAACCCCTCACGTCCTCATCTGATTGGCTGATAAGCGTCAGAAATGCGTGAAAGGCGATAAAACCCCGTCAGATTGTTCAGGCGATACGGCAGCCGACGTCTGCATCAGCACATCGCACCGTCCGAGACGAGGAGGAGGAGCGAGAGCACGGCCAGATTTCTCTCTTCACTCTCAAACAAACGTGTGAAAGCGTTACGAGTGCAGAGATTGAAAAAAAAAATAGAGAGAGAAACAGAAAAGAAAAGGAAAAAAATCCTGATGAAAGAAGAGATTCAATTTTACAAAGAAATTAAAATTTTTAAAAAAAAAATTAATTTATCTTTTTTTTAAAAGGAAATTTAAAGTTAATTTAAGACAAAGGTGGAAGAACAGAGAGCGGGAAAGAGAAAGGAAGAAAGAAAGGCTGCAAAGAATGATAGATTAAAGAATGAATGGATGCAAGAAAGAAAGAGAATGAATGTGTGTGAGAGTGTGTGTGTGTGAGAGTGTGTGTGTGAGAGTGTGTGTGTGAGAGTGTGTGTGTGAGTGTGTGTGTGTGTTGTTTTGGCGATGATTTACTGTGAGCTGTAAATAGTTGCTTGTAAAATGTTTAATGATAGAACAAATGTGTATTTTTTTTTTTATTTTAAGATTCTCTCTCTCTCTCTCTCTCTCTCTCTGTCTCTCTCTGTCTCTCTCTCTCTCTCTCTCTCTCTCTCTCTGTCTCTCTCTCTGTCTCTCTCTCTCTCTCTGTCTCTCTCTTTAGACTCCACACGGCTCAGAAGGCGATAAAGCAGACGCAGGTTACAGTTCAGAAAATTGGGAAAGAGATCGAGGAGAAGCTCAGAACCACAGCGGCCTGTACGGAACGGGTGAGACACACACAGACACACACACACACACACACAAACAACCACACACACACACACACACACACACAGAGACAGACAGACAGTGTAATTCCTCTGTTTTTCAGTGATGATAAAGTACACACTATTTGCTGTGAGGCCTGTGTGTGGAATGGGTTAGGATTTAGTGTGTGTGTGAGAGAGAGAGTGTGTGTGTGTGTGTGTGTGTTGTACAGATCCTCATAAATATGTCATTAGATCCTCCAGCAGTCGGTCTCTTGTGTTCGAGAGGATTTAGAAGCGTTTAAAACAAAATCTCCCACGTCTGCGGTTCTGCTCTCTGGATAATGAACGACAAGAAAATGGATGGATAAAAGGAAAGAGAAAAGCAAAACAAAGAGAAGAAAGAAAAGCAAATCAAAAAACAAAAGAAATGAAAAGATTTAGTAAAAAGAAAAAGGAAAAAATCAAAGAAAAATTTTTTTTTTAAATGTTGAAATCAAATGGAGAAACAGAGAAAATAAAAAGAGAAGAGAAAAAAGAGAAATGAGTGAAGAAAATAAGTAAAAAAAGAAAAAAGGAAGAAATCAGCATGAAGGGAATTAAAAAGGAAATAAGAGAATGAAAATAAAAGTGAGAAGAAAATTAAAAATTCTTAAGAAAGAGAAGTGAAAGAATAGAAAAAATAGAATAAAAAGAAGTTTTTAAAATAGAATCAGTAAGAAATAAGAAAAATAAGAGAAATAAATAATAAAAAAAACAAGTAAGAAAAATATCAACAGAAAGAAAAGCAACAAAAACTAAATAAAGAGAATTAAAATAAAAAATTAATAAGCTTAAGAATAATCTCTGAACACTGTTAAAGCACGGAGGGAAACGGGAAATAATGGAGAAGTAAGAGAAGCAAGAAATATAAAAAAAGTTAAAAAACTAAAATGGAATCTTTTAAAAATGAAAAAGAAAAAAATTGCAGGAAGAAGTGACAAAATGAGAAAGACAAAAAAGTAAGAAAAACATCAAGGAAAGAAAAATGAAAACAAAAAAATGAAAACAACAGAAAACAAAAAAAAAGAAGTTAAAAATAAACATGAATTTAATAAACATAGGAGCAGCACATTTACAGTAAAATAAATGAGTAATACACACTACTACTGTAAGTGACTTTGACTTTAACATGCTGTTTATACACACACACACACACACACACACACACACACTGCTCAAGGCTGAACTGTACCTGCTTTTTACTGTACGTGTACATAAGATGGCCGCTGGCACACTTTTGAATGTCAGAGGTTTAGACTGGAGATGTAGATCATGACGACAATCACGACGACGGCGTAAAGTTTTAAGAGAGACACGGAGCTCGTCAGTGTGTTTAATGCCGCTGTTAGATTTTGGCTCCGACGTGTCGTCAAGCGAACGCTGTTTTTCATCCTCCGCATGTTCGCAGCGAGTGTGTGAGCAATGCAGCTCACGTAGCAGCTACACACACACACGTACATGCGGTGAAAGTGAAGTATAAAAGTGAACTGTACTTGCACCTCTGTGTGTGTGTGTGTGTGTGTGTGTGTGTGTGTGTGTGTGTGTGTGTCGTGCCAGCGGTGTCGGCGTTTAGCACGCGAGTGTGTGTCGAGGACGGTGTGTGTATCAGGGCTGATGGAGGCTCTATCACCACTTACACACTGATAAGAAGCACAACATGTTCACTTTGATCTTCATGACCATCATCACCATATCTTCCTCAAAATCTTCATCACCATCATCTTCATCAACACAGATCAAAGAGCTCTGAGTGAGTAAACAACTTTCTCTCTCTCTTTCTCTCTCTCTCTGTAGAAGAAGGAGCGAGAGTGTATGCAGTTGCGTATCGGTGTGTTACGAAGCGAGGTGGAGAGACAGAGGAAAGCTCTGCTGAGAGAGAGGGAGACGCTGCAGAAAGAGAGAGTGCTGCTTCAGAAGAAAGGTATACACACACACACACACACACACACACCTGTGAGCGGGGATTTCCCTAAGTCAGCACAGTCACCGATTAACACAGATCTGACACGTCCACACATCCTGATTATGCTGGTACTCAACACACGGCGTGCTTACCCGAATGATACTGGAGTCCTGTTGTCATGGTAACAAGAAAAATATTAGAAATGGTTAAAATACTCTTACCGCCCCATACCGAAGTTCATTATTTTCCTCTAACAGCAATAAAGTGTTTTATTCCTCTTATACCACACCAGTTTACCAACAATTACAATTTTAAGTTATTAAAGAACAATTTGTTATACTTTTTATCCGTCTATAGTTACATTTAATGTTGGAGAAACGAGTTAGTTCCTGTTGTCACTTACGTTATAGCAGCTGTAAACAGTCGTCGCAGCTTGTTACGCATGTTACTAAGAAACCGCAAAGAAGCGTAAACTCCTCTGTCCTGAAGATGTCGGAAAACTTAAAGTTACAGCTTTACCTCTGACTGTTACAAAGCGCTGACACTGGAGACTCCTTCCATACATGTTACATAAATAATAGAAAACGTCACCGTAACAACAGTTAAGTGGAGCGTCTGCTGTACACGTCCCTGTGAATGAGCTGTTACTATGGAAACGATAACATATAAAAATGAGCGCATTAATATAAACCTGCACTACTGTCAGAGCTGCTGTTATAGAAAACTAATCAACACCTGACGACCAATCACAATCCAGAACTCAGCAGCAGCTGTGCACCGAGGAGCCAAAACATTATGAGCGCTCACAGATGAGGTGAATAACGTTGATTATTTGATAACAGCGGTGCATGTGGAGGTCTGGGGTGTATTAGACGACAAGCGAGAAGTCGGTTCTCGTAGTCGATGTGTCGGATGAAGGAGAAATGAGCACACATGAAGAGCGGAGCGGCTGTGACGGGGGGGAGCGTGTTGCTGGCGGAGTGTGTGACGGGCGGAGCGTGTTACTGAGGGAGCGTGTTGCGGGCGGAGTGTGTGACGGGCGGAGCGTGTTGCGGGGGGAGCGTGTTACTGAGGGAGCGTGTTGCGGGCGGAGTGTGTTACTGGGGGAGCGTGTTGCGGGGGGAGCGTGTTACTGAGGGAGCGTGTTACTGAGGGAGCGTGTTACTGAGGGAGCGTGTTTCGGGCGGAGCGTGTTACTGAGGGAGCGTGTTATTGAGGGAGCGTGTTATTGAGGGAGCGTGTTTCGGGCGGAGCGTGTTGCGGGGGGAGCGTGTTGCGGGCGGAGCGTGTTACTGGGGGAGCGTGTTGCGGGGGGAGCGTGTTACTGGGGGAGCGTGTTGCGGGGGGAGCGTGTTACTGAGGGAGCGTGTTTCGGGTGGAGCATGTTACTGAGGGAGCGTGTTATTGAGGGAGCGTGTTATTGGGGGAGCGTGTTGCGGCCGGAGCGTGTTTCGGCCGGAGCGTGTTGCGGGCGGGGTGTGTTACCGGCGGGTGTGTTACGGGCGGGTGTGTTACGGGCGGAGTGTGTGACGGGGGGGTGTTACGGGGGGTGTGTTACAGGGAGGAGACGTCAGTTTGACACGAAATATCTCCCTAACCATCGTTACAGATCAGGTGCACCCTTTCATGGCAGTGGTATGGCTCAGAGGATAATGGAGTCTCTGGCCTCTAAATTCAACACATCTCAGTCTGATCAATCATCTGTGGGATGTGCTGGAACAACATGTCCGATCCGTGCCACATGCCACAGGGCACTATCACAGGTCTTGTAGAGTCCGTGCCTCGGCGGGTCGGAGCGGTTTTGACGGCACGTGGAGGAACAACAGATCTTATAAAATCATAAATATAAAATAGTAATAAACCCTATAACTGATCATGTGACTTCATCAAAGTCTAAAGTCAGAGTGTGTTTTTACAATACACACTCCATTCATCACTGCCTGCTGCCATTCAGGCTAATCCTTTTGTTAGAGTGTGTGTGTGTGTGTGTGTGAGAGACAGGGAGAGTGTGTATGTGTGTGAGAGAGAGCTGTATTGATGTTGGCAGGATGTATGACCACAAGGGCTGGGCTCCATTATTTAAGAACACACACACACACACAGAGTCAGTGATATGATGATGATTCAGTAGACTAACCTCCCACAATGCATTGTGTTTGTGGGTGTTTTTGAGTGTCTGACAAATTGAGTCTAGTCAACTCAGTTTAGAGACAGAGCAGCCTGCCCTGACTAGCTCTGACACACACACACACACACACACACACACACAGTGTGAATGTACTCATTAGGGGGCCCCAGAACACCTGCTGCCATCTCCAGATGTTTGACAGATGTAAAGTGAACTCGTGAAAAGTGGTCAAAAGAAAACAGTTAAGTATTCTAACGCACTTATGGGCTGCGTCCCAAACCACATACTACTGCACTATAGGGCAAGATAAGTAGAAGATTCACTGTAACCAACAGGACGCTGGTAGATAGTGGACACTTGAAACTAGGGGACACTTGAAACTAGGGGACACTTGAAACTAGGGGACACTGGTAGCTAGGGGACACTGGTAGCTAGGGGACACTTGAAACTAGGGGACACTTGAAACTAGGGGACACTTGAAGCTAGGGGACACTGGTAGCTAGGGGACATTTGAAACTAGGGGACACTGGTAGCTAGGGGACACTGGTAGCTAGGGGACACTGGAAACTAGGGGACACTGGAAACTAGGGGACACTGGAAACTAGGGGGCACATCACATACAGTTCTGTTATGGATTTTGTAGAGTAACAACATGATGACATCATCAAAAAGCGACAGCTGAATATGCATTGTCATGGGTCGTGTCCCAAAAACTATGTGACTCTATCTACAGTATATCTCTGTCTATTTCTGTGTGCGTGTGTGTGTCAGTCTCAGATGGTGAAATACAGCAACTGCGCCAGTGTTGACGTGTCCAGACATTCCAAATCTGCTACACACACACACACACACACACTGTGCACACACACACACTGTGCTTTGATGCTATAAGGGTGGAATGCTGATGCAGTTAAAGATGGCCGAAGCTGTAAAACAAACAATGATAGATAATCAGAACTGACAGTGTGTCTGTATGTCTCATCTGATGGAGCAGTGTGTGTGTGTGTGTGTGTGTGTGTGAGATAGTAGAGTTCGCACTAGAGCTGCTCAGCTGATGTTCCAGTAAGAACGGCCTGATTATTAGAAAGCTGTGTACATAAGCACTTCATAACACATGTATAAGGGTGAAGAGTATGTTAATAGATTGTTACATCTCATGTCATTTACATTGTGTGTGTGTGTGCGTGTGTGTGGGTGTGTTTGTGTGGGTGTGTGTGTGTGTGCGCGTGTGCGCGTGTGCGCGTGTGTGTGTGTGTGCGCGCGTGCGCGTTTGTGTGTGTGTGTGCGTGTGTGTGTTTGTGTGTGCGTGTGTGTTCCAGAGGAGGCGTTCAGCTGTAAACACAAGTCTCTGGACTCGGAGCGAGACACTCTCACTGATCTACAGAAGGAGAGCACGGCTAAAAGGTCAAACATGCATTACTGTCACTCTCCATCACTCTCTCAGTATCTCTCTCCATCACTCTCTCTCTCCTTCTCTCCTTCTCTCTCTCTCTGTCACTTTCCATCACTCTCTCTCCTTCACTCTCTCAGTATCTCTCTCTCTCCTTCTCTCTCTCTCCATCACTCTCCATCACTCTCTCAGTATCTCTCACTCTCTCCATCTCTCTCTCTGTCACTCTCTCTATCACTCTCTCCTTCACTCTCACTCTCTCCTTCACTCTCACTCTCTCCTTCACCCTCTCTCCATCACTCTCTCTCTGTCACTCTCTCTCCATCACTCTCTCAGTATCTCTCCATCACTCTCTACCCTTCTCTACCTGCTCCATCACTCTGTAGCACTTTTTGTCAGTCTGTATCACCCTCTATCCCTTTTCATCACTCTCTTTCACTCTGTTTCTCTCACAATCACTCTCCATCACTCTATATCATACTCCATCACTCTCCATGATGCTCACTATATATCAATCTCCATCATTCTGTATCACTCTGTATCACTATTTGTGTGTTAAATATCACAAATGTGTGTGTGTGTGTGTATGTGTATGTGTGTGCGCATGTGTGTGTGTGTGTGTTCTGCTCCACAGAGAATTGTTCCTGAAGTCCAGCGCTCAGCTCACCTTCCGCTGTCGTCAGCTCCTCTCTGAACTCTCCTACATCTACCCCATCGACACGGTGAGACACACACACACACACACACACGCACGCACACACACACGCACACACACACGCACAGAGTTAAAACCTGAATGTGTTGTTTAACTTCCTCTGTGTTTCTGTTATTTACAGAACAATCAGTCAGACTTTGTGATCTGTGGTGTGAAACTGCCGAACTCTGAAGACTTTCAAGGTAAACACAAGTGTGTGTGTGTGTGTGTGTGTGTGTGTGTGTGTGTGTTTAAGCCTGTTGTTGATTGCACCCTTACCAGAAATTCACACCACAAGACCTGCCCACAGTAACGCTGTAAGCAATCACACAGCAGGCCCCGCCCACAATAAATAGATAAATAACACTGTAAACAATCACACAGCAGGCCCCGCCCACAATAAATAACACTGTAAGCAATCACACAGCAGGCCCCGCCCACAATAAATAACACTGTAAGCAATCACACAGCAGGCCCCGCCCACAATAAATAACACTGTAACCAATCACAGTGCAGAGTGTAATGTGAATTTGTAAGTAATAGGTTTATTAATTTTAACGCTAGCTGTTCTGTAGGGAAAACTTAGTAAACCGTGTGTGATTTGAGACACAGCCGTAGTTTATTCGGGTGTTTACCGCGTGTGATGACATAAACAACAACATGGTGAATAAACACAGGACACACAGGGCGGCCATTTTAGATGAAAGTAGCGACATCAAGTAGAAGTCTGGCCTTGAGTGTTATTCTGCTCTCGCGCATAAAGCAAAGCAGAGTTACCCTACGTGGCCAGGCAGCAGTGACCTTGTGTGTGTATGTGTGTATGTGTGTGTGTGTGTGTGTGTGTGTGTGTGGGGTGGAAAATCAGATTCCGGGTTTCAGGGTTTCCCTCCTGCAGGGAAGCGTGACTTCAAAGAGTTCGGAGAAGGTAATGGACGCCAGGTTTAGCTATGTGCGTGCGCACACACACACACACACACACACACACTCAGCCTCCACCCGAGTCGAACGCAGACGTATCAG
>CM040470.1:637649-649451 GCA_022758105.1 Pangasianodon gigas
TTTTATTTAAAATGTACTGTGTATTTTGTAGATATTAGCAGCTAATATCACTGATCTACAGTATATACTCAATCAGCATACTCATCTATACCACTGACCACGCCCACTTCATCCAGGATTAGCTCCGCCCACTTTGCACCGAAAGGTCACTCAGTGTAGCAGTGTTAAATTTACTGCATTAGTGATCTAACCCTGTGTGTGTGTGTGTGTGTGTGTGTGTGTGGTCGGAATGAAGGCCCGTTACCGCTGGAGAACGGATCATAAAACTCGTGATGTTCTGAAGCAGAAGGGAAATAGGTTTTTTTTAAATTACATACAAGCTCAGGACATCGTTAAGTGTCACTCTGAATCCAGATTAAACGTTCCAGAGATAAAGAACAACCGAACACTTGATTTTCTCCTTTTAGTCGAGCGCTGTTTAAAAGCAGTCACCCGGGATGTCATGTGATCATCCGTGTGTGTGTGTGTGTGTGTGTGTGTGTGTGTTTAAATTGTATGTCATTATATTGGAAGTGCATGCTGTTTGATTACAGGTTGCTAAACCCTGACATTAGCCTCCGGCGTTGGCATCACACCTGTTTAGAGAAGCGCATTACGCTCGTTGCGTTTCTGCACGCTGACGTCTTGCGCGCTAAAATGAGCAACACGAACCGGCTGACCTGTTGTGTTTCAATAAAATATGAGGAGTGAGCATTAAAAAAAAAAATCACGCTCCATCCCAGATCTCAGATTTTTTTTATCCTAAACAGCGTGCCAGAAAAGTCTCGGATGTAAAACTCAGCAGGATTGCGTTAGGACTGTGAGCTCGTACTTCTAACCTAAATAATGTTCCAAAAGAAAAGTGACCATGTCTACACTTTATACTCTACGGGACTAAGAGGGAAGTGCACTGGTTTGGAGTCAGGCTCCGTCCCAAATCTCAGATTTCTACCCTAAATAGTGAGCCAAAATATCACTCCAGAAGAGCCACTATCTAAATTTTGATCTCTGCAGTTTTAGAGTCAGGTCACATCCCGAATCTCACTCGCACTTCTACCCTACGTAGTGTGCTGAAATATCATACTGTAGCGACAATCGTACAATCATTTCATTACCCATCGTTCACTGCAACAAACTCGTCCTGTGTTGTCATTTCTCTCTCTCTGCAGCAAAGGATGATGGGAGTGTGGCAGTTGCCCTCGGCTACACGGCGCACCTGGTGCTGATGATTTCCTGCTTCCTGCAGATTCCGCTCAGGTATCCCATCATGCACCGGGGCTCTCGCTCGTCCGTCCGGGACACCATCACCGACAAGCTCAGCGAGAAGGAGAGAGAGTAAGAGCTTCCTCACGCTAATCACACACTCCTCCTCCGTCTGTCACTCCTCAGGGGACGTTTACTTTCAAACATTATGCTAATCATATGCAAATTTTATGTAAAGTGACACACACACACCGATTCACTCACTGACTCACTGATTTATTCATTTACTTGATTCTTTCATTCACTGACTCACTGATTCACTCACTGACTCATTCGTTGATTCGTTCACCTGCGCACTGTTTCGCTGATTCACTTTCATCACTATTTTATTTGTTTGCTGAGTCACTGATTCATCGATTCATCTGCTTACTGACTCGCTGTATTTTTATTTTTTTTCTTTTGTTTTAGTTGCTGACTGACGGATTCACTCATTCGCTGACTCACTGATTCATTTGTTCTCTGACTGACTGACTCACTGACACCAATTCACTGACTCACTGATTTGATTTATGCTCTTACTGACTCCGTCTCTTTGTTGATTCACTGAGTCACTCATTCATTTTGCTCAGTGATTCACGTTTTTACTGCTGTTTATGTAACCTATGTTCCTTTTTCATGAAACACTGACATTTATTGCTCTGTTGAAAGTCGACGCGCGTTTAATGTCCACAATTTTCTGTATTATATTTGGCAGCTTGCACCTCGTGTGTGTGTGTGTGTGTGTGTGTGAGATCCACGTCTACCTGTCCATTTGGGCGCGAGTTAAACACATCTTACACGCCACAGACATTCTGCTTTCATCTTTCCCACCCTTCCTTTTCTCCACGTCCACTCTTTCATCCACCTCTCTCTCTCGTTTTGCTTTTATCTGTCCGTCTCACTTCAGCAGATTTACTGCGGCCTGATTGAGTGCGGGAGATAAATAACTCTGGAAAGGCGCAGTATGTGAACGAGACTCTGTGTGTGTGTGTGTGTGTGTGTGATCTCACCTGTAAAATCAGACGTTTAGACCGAGTGTTTTAGCGTCAGAAATGTTTGAGAAACACCTTTAAAGCGTCTCTAAGTGGCCGACCCCGGGTGCTAACTCATAACCGATGAGATTTACGGCTGTGTTTTGCTCTCAGAGGTGTGTGTGTGTGTGTGTGTGTGTGTGTGTGTGTGTGTTAGCGAGGTTACGAGGTTCTTTAATTTTGCGCGGGATTTAAGAGGCTGTTAGGTTAATAAATAAAAGTCCGTTAACGGAGCCACGAAAAGACTTTCAGAGCGATCCAGAATAAACCAAGCGCTTGTGGTTATTTTTATCTGTTTTTATTCTCTAACAAAAGCATCGCATGCTGTTCTGCCCCGTTTTGATTATACCCTTGTTTTCAGATGTGGATGTGATGATGTGGTTGCCATGGAGACCCATACACAGCTCGTCAGATTTGCCCTTTGGGGTACAGAGACGTTAATTTTAATGCCCGCCCAACGCACGGGGCTGCAATTACCCCTCGGCCCACATTTTCTTCGTTCAGACGCCTGCGTGTTAGTGCAGTACGTGATGCACGCGAGCGTCTCCCTCCGCACTGTGATTACACATTTTACGAATCACAGACTTCACATTCCACACGTTCTCATCCTGAAAAGCCCCTTAATGAAAATGTCGTTAAAGTGTGATGTGTGTAATCAGGGTCGCAGGGTTGGAGACGCACGCTCTGCCTCTCCAGGTGATGAATTAAACAATGCATCAGACGTGTGGTGTTCATTAGAGGGGTATTTTTATGCCCTGGAGCGTTTTAGCTTAGACATGAACTAAGACACGCTAACTCTGTACTCAATGATTCACTATCCGTCCCTGAATCACTGAGTCGTTTGCTGACTGATTCAGTAAGAGTCAGAAGACAGCAAGCAAATCAATGAGTGAATCACTAAGGAACTAGCTCACTGAATCAATCAGAAAATGATTCATTACTGACTCACTGATGTCTTTATAGACTCAAATCATTTATTTATTTGCTGGCTGGTTCACTCTTTTTTTTTCCCGACTCACAGATTCACTCATTTGTTCGTTTCCTGATTCACTGATAGCCATTGAATCACTGATTTATTCAACAAATCATTTGCAGACTGATTCAGTTAGCTGTTCCCTTACTGATTCATTCACTTATTTACTCACTGAATCACTTTGATGACTTTTATTTGCCCACCATCTTCCACACTGGATGACTCATTTATTCCGAATCAGAACCAGAACCAGAGTCAGGCCCAGACCCAAATCAGACCCAGATCCGGCCATGTGTTAGTGGAAAGTTGTAAAACAGATGCGTCTGATCGCGAGTCACGATTCTGAGTGTGATGGAAGAGTGTCCGTGTAGACTAAACTCTCCAACTCGGGCAGAATCGAACTGTTAGTGACTTACACAACTGAATCTGAGTCTGGATTTATTGAGTCTGACTGGTCATTAGAGAAGGAGAGTGTGTGTGTGTGTGTGTGTGTGTGTTGAGATGTGTTTGTAGACACAAAGCACTGCCCCATTAGAACCAGCTGTGTGTGTGTGTAATAGTGAGTCTGCAGTTTGTTCTTACGGGTTTAATGTCCGTGTGTGTGACAGAAAGAGGTGTGTGTGAAAGCTAGTGGCTGTCTAGTGCAGGTATGGGGTGTGTGTGTCTGTGTGTGTCTGTGTGTGTGTGTGTGTGTGGATTGATCAGGTGGTTGTGAGCAGAACCTGAATGTTTAGAAGTGATGCATTAAAGCTACCTCGTTAGTGCGAGAGAGAAGAAAACGATCTGACCTGCTAATTATCCAATACCTCCATCTGTCTCTCTCTCTTTCTGTCTGGCTGTCTCTCTCTTTGTCTGTCTTTCTTTATCTGTCTCTCTATCTATCTATCTTCTCTCTCTCTCTCTGTCTCTCTTTCTCGCTGTTTCTGTCTGTCTCTCTCTACATCACTCTGTCTGCCTCTCTCTCTTTCCCTCCCTCTGTCTCTCTCTGTCTCTCTTTCTATTGCTTTCTCTCTGTTTTTTTCTGTCTACCTCTCTGTGTGTCTCTCTCACACTCTCTGTCTCTCTCTCTTTCTGTTGCTTTCCCTCTTGTCTCTTTGTCTGTCTTTCTCTGTCTCTCTGCCTCTCTCTCTCTCTCTCTCTCTCTCTTCCCCCCTGTCCCGAGGTGGATCATACCAGATGAGGGAGTGAAGGGGAGTGAACCAGGATCTTGCTCCTTAGCCCCTGTCAGGTGTCAGTGATCAGGGCTGTGTGTCAGAATGACCTTTGACCCCACCTCCCAGGCGGTGTTTGGGATTTCTCTCCCTCTGGCTGAGTGTGTGTATACAGCGTGTGTAACGATGTGTGTGAGGACGCCACACACCCCATGTGCGGGTCGTTAAACTGTCAGGGAGGAGCAGCTCGCGAGGACGAGTGAGGTGTGAGCTGATTGGTGTCTCTGAGGCTGCTGATAATGGTGCGAGGGTGATGCATGAGCGACGTCTGCGCTCCGAGAAGCTTTTAGTCGGGATTTATCAGGATTTGGACATCACTACGAGGATTTCTCTCCTTCCTGATGGTGTGATAGTGCTATTTTTCTTCCCCCCTTTCCTCAGACATTCATAACTAACCGCGCCGCTAAGCGCTAGCCGTAGTGCACAGTCATTATTTTAGGATTTGCTAAAACCTGCACCTTTAAGTGACGTTTTTGGTTTGGAAGAACATGATTTTTTTTTTCTTCCCCCAGAAATTATCCTACAAACACCAACATCCACAATCAACATTATCAAACACCAATGATTCTCAAACGCGAACAATTCTAAAACATCAACGCACAAACACCATGAAATATCAAACACCATTAAACACCAGCATTCCTCAAACACCAACAATTCAACAACACAAACACCATTAAATATCAAACACCAAACAACAACAATTCAACAACACAAACACCATTAAACACCAGCATTCCTCAAACACCAACAATTCAACAACACAAACACCATTAAACACCAGCATTCCTCAAACACTAACAATTCAACAACAACACAAACACCATTAAATATCAAACACCAAACAACAACAATTCAACATCAGCACACATCATCATACCAACGCTAACTCAAACACCAGCATTCCTCAAACACCAACAATTCAACATCAACACACAAACACCATTAAATATCAAACACCAACAATTCAACATCAGCACAGCAAACATCACACACTAACGCTACCTCAAACACCAACAATTTGAAAACACTAACTCACAAACACCAGCATTCTTCTACAAACACAGTGAACACCAACATCACTAAACACTAAAGTTTTTCATCAAGCATCAACATTCACAAACACAAACACCAATTCTCAAACACTAACACTATCAAATACCATTAAACACCAACAATCCTCAAGCACTAACACACAAACTCCGATACTAACACAAACACCACCGGTGTTCTAACACACTCAATCAAACAAATACAGAATTCTAAAACACTAACACACAAATTGCAATTAAAAGTTCTTAAACACTAACACCAACACCAGCATTCTCCCCTTAAACACTAACACCAACACCAGCATTCTCCCCTTAAACACTAACACAAACACCAGCATTCTCCCCTTAAACACCAGCAAACACAGTGAGCACCAGTGAACGCTAGGGCACGCTGTGAAACATTTTCCACCAAACACTGACGCACAATCAAACACCAGCATTCCTCAAATACAGATAATTTTCAAATGTTAACACAAACACCAGCATTCTCCCCTTAAACACTAACAAACACAGTGAACACCAACCCACAAAACACCAACATTTTATTTCTCACAGGTCAGAGGTGATGCTGCTAAATTTTTAGATCTTGTTTATAAACTCACTTTTTTTCTATTTAACGCCGTCACTTAAATATAGAAATTCATTATTTCACCCAATATCATCCTGTGATTTCTAAAGTGGGCGGGGCTGATCTGGGGGGGGGGGGATCGATTGCACAGGCTCCGCCCACAGCAATCAAGAGAGCGATGTTTTATCACTTTTTGATCTCAGACTGTGGAATCAGACTAACGTATTTAATATTTTTTATTTTATTTACTTCAGTTTGCGTTTAATTTGACTAACGGAGTGCGAGGAACACCTCACATCGAATGTTCTGTCGTAACGCGTACCGCATTTTTACATCATTTTAGAGATGTTGTGATATAAAATGTTGGCTTGATCGCCTGCCCTGAGTCAGCCATGGTTTTTTTTTTTTTTTTTTTTAGTTTTATTAATATATAGCTGAATGAAGTCAGTTCTGAGTTTTTTTCGCTTTTATGACTCTTTCCACAGTGCTTTAGCTTAAATGCAGACTCGTAAACCAAAAAAAGAAACCTGTGCAGCAGACGTCTGTATCTCTCTCTCTCTCTCTCTTTCTTTTTCCTTCCTTTCTTTCTTGTCTTTTTCGGGTCGGTAGTAATAAATGACACACACACACACACTCGTACCCTAGCCTCTCTTTCCTTAACGTACCCTTGTTTGGAATCCGGGAAGTTTCCTCCTCACTGCCCCCCGATACATTCCTCCATCGCAGCCGGCTCTAACCACATGTTGCTCCCATATTCCTTCTCTCTAAAGAGATGTGATCCAGATGTCTTGTGGGTAATCGAGTCCAGAACGTGGCCTGCTTTAGTGCAGCGCTGCGGCTCGTTCATCGTGTTATTGTAGGGCTCGCTCTGAATCGATCCGCTTTATCAGGAGTGAAAAGCAACAAGCTGATTGACACACTGCTGCATGAGCACGGTCTCTAAACACCAGTACACAGAGAGAGAGAGACAGGAGAGAGAGACAGGAGAGAGAGAGAGAGAGAGAGAGAGAGATACGGAGAGAGAGAGAGAGAGACAGAGGACACAGGAAAGAAGGAGAGTGAGACAGGAGAGTGAGACAGGAGAGTGAGACAGGGCAGGGAGAGAGACAGGGCAGGGAGAGAGACGGAGAGCGAGAGAGAGAGACAGGAGAGCGAGAGAGAAACAGGGGACACAGGAAAGAGGGAGAGTGAGACAGGAGAGTGAGACAGGAGAGTGAGACAGGAGAGTGAGACAGGAGAGTGAGAGAGAAACAGGGGACACAGGAAAGAGGGAGAGCAAGAGAGATGTACAGGGGAGACAGGAGAGAGGGGGAGGGAGGGAGAGAGAGAGACAGGAGAGAGAGGGAGGGAGATAGAGAGAGAGAGACAGGAGAGAGAGGGAGGGAGAGAGAGAGAGGGAGAGAGACAGTGACAAAGAAAGAGAGAGACAGAAGAAGCCACAATCCAGATCTGGGCTAGTTAAAGCACTGCTGAGTTCTGGATTGTGATTGGTCGTCAGGTGTTGATTAGTTTTCTATAACAGCAGCTCTGACAGTAGCACAGCTGCAAATCACAGGTTTATATTAATGCGCTCGTTCTGATACGTTATCGTTTCTATAGCAACAGCTCATTCACAGGGACGTGTACAGCAGATGCTCCACGTAACTCGTTACGGTGATGTTTTCTGTTGTTCTGTTGTTCTGTTGTCCTTCCAACGTTTATGGAAGGAGTCTCCAGTGTCAGCGCTTTGTAACAGTCAGAGGTAAAGCTGTAACTTTAAGTTTTCCGACATCTTCAGGACAGAGGAGTTTACGCTTCTTTGCGGTTTCTCGCTAACAAGCTGCGGTTTTTTTTGTCTTATTAAGTTGAAGAGAGAGAATAAAGAGAGGCTGGTGAGGGAACGAGTGTTTATAGCTGCTATAATGTGTCCTCAGATTTGATTAAATAGAGGCTGAAGGAGAGCTGCGTCCAGAACAGGGTGGATTTCCTGCTCATTCCGCCTCTAAAGGCTGCCTATTTAGGGCCCTAGGGAGCTGTGTTCTGATCGGAACACGATGACTGTGTTAGGAGCGAACATGTGTTAGCATGTGAATCTTTCCTCCTTCTTCTCTATCACTCCATCTTTTCTAGTCTTTCTCAGGGCTCGAGCCCAAACTCTAATGCAGTAAAGCTGCTCGGCACGACTTTACGACTTAATGCCGAACTTCTGCCTTCTCTGGAAAAGCTCCAGCGCCGCTCACCGTTAGCCCTGTGCTGAAGATGCGTTCTCCATCTTACAGAACGTCCTCATTAACACCGTCCAGCTCCAGAACCCGCGGTGGAGAAGCTTCACACACGTGTGTGCTGAGTACTGACTCTCAGATCAGACCGAGCTCTGATCAGCTTATTTTCCTTAAGTCTGTTCATCCAGGAGGACACACCCACTGACACAGAGGCCACGCCTCCTTCACTCAGACTGACATGCGCTGAGGCCACGCCTCCTTCACTCAGACTGACATGTACAGAGGCCACGCCTCCTTCACTCATACTGACACAGAGGCCACGCCTCCTTCACTCATACTGACACAGAGGCCACGCCTCCTTCACTCATACTGACACAGAGGCCACACCTCCTTCACTCAGACTGACACAGAGGCCACGCCTCCTTCACTCATACTGACACAGAGGCCACGCCTCCTTCACTCAGACTGACATGTACAGAGGCCACACCTCTTTTCAATAATCCAATATCAATTTCAATAATCTTTATTAAAAAATACTAAAGTGCGTCTGAGTCATTTAGATAAATACATTAAACTCTGTGTGTGTGTGTGTGTGTGTGTGTGTGTTTCAGGTTCCCTCTTTATCCACGTGGGGAGAGATTCCACTTCGAGTACGGTGTTTACCTGCTCAACAAGAACATAGCTCAGGTAACACACACACACACACACACACACATGGTGACGGGGTGAAACATACTTGGCAGTGAAAGAATTCCTGGCTATTAGCTCATTCAGCTGCTGTGGGATGGAAACCATATGAACATACACACACACACACTCACACACTCACACACGCACACACACACACACACACACACACACACACACACACACACACAGTAGAACTCTCTCAGTCTATTAGCTTCTGTTTTCACGTTGATGTTGTTTATGTATTAACACGTTGTTTATATTTACGACTGTAGCTTACACCACGGCTACACAAAAAAATCCTTGTTTCTGGTTTCTGATTGGCCGGCTGGTGCACGTGTCACTGTCTCCTCGATCCAATCGTCAGTCTAATCACAGCTTGACACTTCTGATATTGTGTTGTGCGGTAACCATGGCAACGGACAGAAACAACACCGCTAGGCTAGGACAGTATTTGAGCTTTGCTAAACGGAAATAAGAAAAATGAGCGACGTGGATTTACAGAGCAGAGAAACGTTCTAACGAAAAGTGACAAAAACAGAGTGAGACGTAACCATAGCAACAAACACACGATCACGATCATGAAGCGCCGCGGCGTTCAGGGTGTTCTTCACCTTCGCCTCGTCCTGTCCTCTTTACGTTTGGGATGTTAGCGCTCACGTGTGCTTTTACTTTACATCATTCCTGTCTTCTCGTATGTGCTGAGGAATAAAAACGAATAAATAAACTGAAAAAAAATGAAAGAGAGAGAAAAGGAAGAAGTGAGATGGAGGGAAAAGGAGGAAGAGACAGGTAAATATATGTAGGGGAAAAGAGAGAGATGGTGGGAAAGTGGATAAAGGAGGAGAAACATAGTCATGACAGGAGAAGAGAAAAGAAAAGAGATGGATGGAAGTAGGGAAATGGAGTGAAAGATGGAAGGAGGGAGACGGAGAGAGCGACAGAGGGAAGGAGGAAGATGGAGAGAGAACTAATGGAAGAGAGATGGAGAGAAGGAAAAAGATGGAGCAGAAGACAGGAGACAGATGGAAGGAGGGAGACGGAGAGTAAGACAGATGGAAGGAGGGAGACGGAGAGTAAGACAGGTGGAAGGAGGGAGACGGAGAGTAAGACAGGTGGAAGGAGGGAGACGGAGAGAAGGAAAAAGATGGAGAGGAAGACAGACAGACAGAGAGCGAGAGAGAGAGAGACAGGTGGAGGAGAAGAAACACACAGTCAGGTAGGTAAAATCATGTATAGTGTGTGTGTGTGTGTGTGTTGCAGTAAAGAATGTACTTTACAGTGTGTGTGAGAGTGTGTGTGAGAGAGAGAGAGAGAGTGTGTGTGAGAGTGTGTGTGAGAGTGTGTGTGAGAGTGTGTGTGTGTGTGAGAGAGAGAGTGTGAGAGTGTGTGTGTGTGAGAGTGTGTGTGTGTGAGAGTGTGTGTGAGAGTGTGTGTGAGAGTGTGTGTGTGAGAGTGTGTGTGTGTGTGAGAGAGAGAGTGTGAGAGTGTGTGTGTGTGTGAGAGTGTGTGTGTGAGAGTGTGTGTGTGAGAGAGAGAACTCCACAGTTCCTGGATGAGTTTGAGGATAGAGTACCTGTTAGCTCCATAAGTATTGGCACCCTTTGCTGTAAATGAGGGATATTTTGGACTTGACTGTAGACATGCTGTGTTTGTTTATTTATTTGTTTACTTTTTTTTTTTTTTTAAAGCCAACACCAGCCCCTCTCTCTACAGGACAATAAACACTTTGTTATACAAAGTGAAGTTATACAAAGCCGACCTAAGAGAGGGAGAAAATAAAAAAATAAAAAAATTATAGGAATAGGGAAAACTACATAAAAAAATGGAAGAAGAAAGAAAAAAGAAAAAGGAAGAAATGATTAAATACAGCGCTGTTCTGTTTTAACATCAGAATATTTCTTTATTTTTTCTCTTTTCTATCATGCTTCTTATTTGCGTTATATTTGTATTTATTTATTTATTTATTTGGTTAAAGCCACTTGTGAGAGAAGTGGGAGAAGAAAAAAATAGAAAACAACGCAAAATGGGAAGAAAGAAAACGAAGCAAGAAAAATATGTTTTAAAAAAAACTTAAAATGTTTAAATTAAAAATAAAAAAATAATAAACAGAAGAAAAAAAAAGATCTACTCCCCCACGCAGTTTATATTTTGGCAATGTTCTCATCCCCTGGAGGGAATCTTTTTTTATTCAGTCCATCAGGGATCAAATCCAGACCCTGACGTTCATCGATCCTGTATTATTATTATTTATTTATTTTTGAAAGATCGCCCTACGGCGCAGTCGTAACCTCCCGGCAGAGGCAGCCAGCGCTTCTTTATGCTGAAGTATCCTGGTACTTGGCGGATGCTCGCATCACTGATTCATCACTGTTTTGTACAGTTTGGGGATTTCGATGGCATTCGCTAGTCCCTCAGCAGGAAATGCACCGTGTGTGTGTGTGTGTGTGTGTGTGTGTGTGTGTGTGTGTGTGTGTGTGTGTGTGTGCTGTATGAGCTGTGATGTGTAGGAGGAAACCCAGCAGTCACTCCGTCAGCCGGGAGCTCGGCCAAATCCTCTGGATTTACAAGCGTCTGTGGAGCAGTAGAAATGTCCTTCACTGTCCCTGTGGCATGGAGCGAGAGAGAGAGAGAGAGAGAGAGAAAGAGAGAGAGATGGAGAGATGGAGAGAGGGAGGCGGGGTTTATGAGCATTCCTCCTCTCGCTTTATGAAACTCTAAAGTGGCTCTAATTGAATTTCCACGGTTTTGCGGTCGACAGGCGGAGACTTTAACACACCGCAGGGAGACGCCGCCACTCAACGTGTGTGTGGGTGTGTGATTGCGTGTGTGTGTGTGTGTGTGTGTGTGTGTGTGTG
>CM040470.1:650713-653213 GCA_022758105.1 Pangasianodon gigas
AGAGATGGAGAGAGGGAGGCGGGGTTTATGAGCATTCCTCCTCTCGCTTTATGAAACTCTAAAGTGGCTCTAATTGAATTTCCACGGTTTTGCGGTCGACAGGCGGAGACTTTAACACACCGCAGGGAGACGCCGCCACTCAACGTGTGTGTGGGTGTGTGATTGCGTGTGTGTGTGTGTGTGTGTGTGTGTGTGTGTGTGTGTGTGTGGAAGGACAGGGAGTACCTGGGGTTCCACCACGAGTGTGTTTTTTTGGGTTGTGTATATTTACACGTGTATGGAAAGCGAGTGCTCGTTAAAGGTTCCTCAGATTCCCTCAGAGTCGTAAAGTTACCAGCGAATGAGAACTCAGAGCCTGAAACCAGCACCGTGTCCCGCTTTTTTATTTCTTTTTAAATTACTGCTCACATTTTACATACGACTGCTTTTGAATAAAATGTAATTAACAAAAAAAACCTCACAATATGGTGGAAAGTTAAGCTGGTAGTTTCTTAGTGTGTAGTGTACAGTGTTAATCCTGTGCTCTGTGTGTGTGTGTGTGTGTGTGTGTGTGTGTGTGTGTGTGTGTGATCGGTTGCTGCTGTAAAATGGATATGTGTGAGATACAGATCACATAAAATAAATACAGATAAAATTTGTTTTAGAAATGTGAAATATAACCAAAAAAAAAAAGAAAATAAACACAATAAATTAGATACAAAATAAAACCTCAATACATACAACAGAAGTAAATAAAGTTAAAATAATTGAGACATAAATAAATAAAATAATTATAAATAATTTTATTTTATTTCTCTTTTTTTTTCATGGAGGTTTTTGTTTCAGCTTAAGAGTTTTTATTTCAGTCGCTTAGTTATTTAATAAATTTCCCAATTTCAGAATAAAATGATTCACAAATAAATTTTAATTTCAGTTTTGAGGAATTTCTTTTTAGTGTTTAACGAATTAATCAGTAAAAAGCAGAGTGCAGTGTTTCAGCTTTCATTCATTAATTCTACTTTTAATACACACCTTCGTTAGGAGAGAAGTGTGTGAGTGTGTGTGAGTGTGTGTGAGTGTGTGTGAGTGTGTGTGAGTGTGTGTGAGTGTGTGAGTGTGTGAGTGTGTATATATGTGTGTGTGAATGTGTGTGAATGTGTGTGAATGTGTGTGAGTGTGTGTGAGAGTGTGTGTGTGTGAGAGAGTGTGTGAGAGAGTGTGTGAGAGAGTGTGTGAGAGAGTGTGTGAGAGTGTGTGTGAGAGAGTGTGTGAGAGAGTGTGTGAGAGTGTGTGTGAGAGTGTGTGTGAGAGTGTGTGAGAGTGTGTGTGAGAGTGTGTGTGAGAGTGTGTGTGAGAGTGTGTGTGAGAGAGTGTGTGAGAGAGTGTGTGAGAGAGTGTGTGTGTGTGTGTGGACCAGATTTAGCCGTAAATGTCATTATGAAAGCGGGAAACACTTGGCTGGGAATCTCTGTTATTGACTTTAATGGCGCTGCTGCTGTTTGGAGCTCTGCTCTGGAACGTTTTCCTCTTTTTTCCGCTGGATAATCATCATCTGCGAGGCCGCGAGCCGGTTCTGATTTAGACTCGGGAATGTCTTCGGCTCTGTTTTGCGGTGTTTATTACGTTATAAACGAGTTCACGAGTTGTGACACGGTGTTGATGTTTCTCAGTACGGCGGAACGCAGCACTCCGAGTGTAATTACAGTCCCGTTTTTCTCTTTTTTTCAGATTCAGATTCAGGATCTCACTATAGGCGAGAGATCTTTTCTTTTCTTTTCTACGCAAAACCCTGTTCCCGGTGAAGCCGTGCGTCCGGACCGGACCCAGAACGACGCATTAAAAGCCTTTTATCCTGTGAGCGTTAATCTTCTCCTGTTAAAACACAGCGTTCTTGAATCTGCTGAAGAGTCTGACGAAGCAGGAGCTTGTCTCCGAGTCCATCAGCGCCGTGGCAAAGGAGGTTTATCTTCACACAGGCTGCGCCTTCCACCGAAAACAGAGATCTGAGTCACTTTGATTCACTAAAATATTAATTTTAAATCTAAAAAATTTTAACATTTAATTCACCAAGAGCGACGATTAATATACAGAAACGTCACGATATCATTTTTTCTTTTCTTAAACCTTAAATATTAGCCGATGTCAATCTCCGTCCAATACTGTTTTCTTTAAAACTACTAAACTTTAAAATGATTTAAAAAAAACAAACAAAAAAAAATAACTTAAGCACTTAAAAAACACACAGCTAAAAACACGATTTAGACAAAAACACACTTTGTATTATTCGGTTAAACACTTTCACAGGAATATCAGGTAATAATAAATATAATAGAGTATAAATATAATAAAAATCAATCAGCTATGTTTTTTATATGTTTTCATTTCCGAAAAACCCCCGAAAAAGATCTCATTCAAATCCAATTCCAATCTTTTCCGTTTGTTACAGGATCGGATCGAATCCGTTGTTTTTTTCTCCGATATCCGATCCACGTACCGATCCTGCGCATCAGACGAGTGCCTT
>CM040470.1:658213-665732 GCA_022758105.1 Pangasianodon gigas
TTTTTGATAGAGACTGGTGTTTGTTAGACAATGGTGTTTTTATGGGCAAAATGCTGTTTGATAGTTAAAATAATTTATTTATTAAGTATTTGGTGTTTTTAAGGAAAATGGTGCTAACTGTTTTAACTTTTTTAAATGCTTGATAGAAAAGAGTCTGATGGTTGATAGAAAACGTTTCTGCTTGTTGGTGTTGTGAAATGTCGGTGTTGTTTGTGGACAGTGTTGGTGTTTTGATAGTTAATGTTTTTGTTGTTTTGTAGAAAACAGTATTTGTTATAAAATGTTGGTGTTTGTTGGAGATTGTGGTCTTTAACTGGACACACATTTACTTATAATGCATGTTTATTTGCAGAAAGGCTCCATGCTCTATTTAGATAATAATATTAATAATAATAATAATAATAATAATAATCAGATGTGTTACAGATGGAGCACACAGCTGCGTTTTAGTGGTTTATGAATTTAAATTCTCGCTTGGGGCCTTTCTGGTAGCGCGGTGAGAGTCTGAGCAGCTCGTCAGGTGTAATTACAATCACAGAGCTGTGTGTGTGTGTGTGTGTGTGTGTGTGTGTGTTTGGCTGTGATCAGTGTGAAACTGCAGGCGTCTGTCACTGGTGGTCTGCTAATTAGATTTCCCGTTGGTCTCAGCGAGTCTTTGCTGTAATGATGTAAATGAGCGGAGTGTTTCGGCGCCTCTGTAATCCTCCCGAACGCTCCGACGAATTAAAGCCGAGCCGCGACTGTGTTCCATTATCACCCATCGCGCAGAGAGAACGAGTGGAAGAGAGGGATAAAAGCGGTGATTGGGTGAGGGGAAGACATGAGACGGGGGTCAGTGACACGCTGAAACCCGAGACGGTTTAAAGGAACTCTGATTTATCCCTCTCGCGTACGGCTTTACGAAACGTCAAGTGCAATAAGACGATCACGCGACGACTGCTTTAAAGTGTCTCGGTGTATGAGTGTCAGATCATCAGCTACACGTACAGTATATTTATATAAAACACCCGTTCTTTAACTTTCTTTCTTTCTTTTTTTTTTTTTTTTTTAACGATACAGGAATTCCGAGTCAGAGACTGCGGAGCTTAAATTTAAATTAAATCGCCCAATCTAACAATTTATGAAATCACATCAACATCAGTGGTATAATTAACAACCTTAGCTACTGGTTTAGTTGTCTTGAAGTTGTCTAGCATGCTAATAAACTAGACACAGGATGCTAATCACGCAAAAGAATACTTTACTTAACGTATTATTATAACGTGTTTTAATCATACAGTTTAAATTTTCACTTAATTTTAGTTAAGCTAGCTATTTAAATCCGATCGCTAGTGCAGGAGACGTAGCATTAACGCAGCGCAGTGTTTAATTAACTAGATTTTATGCTAAGTATTAGGCCACGCCCAGTAAATCCAAAGAAATGTATTGAAATATTATTATTTCCTGAAATAACTTTTTTTTTTTTTTCCATGCTGTGTCATATTTTTCTTCATCATGTTTTTTAAAGTCATGTTAAATATTTAAAACCTTCTTAAGCCCCTGTTCGGACTGGATTAGGTTTCCATGTGGAGGTGTGTAATGTGATTATCTCTTATATTCCCAGAGCATCTCTAGGATTTTAGTCTGAATCCGTCACGTTGGTAATTTTTTTACGGAATTCACGTGCACATATTTTTCTTCTCTATAAACTGAGCAGTAGAAATAATTCCAGGTGATATATATCCCGTCTGAACTGACGTGCCGGGAAAGATTGTGTTAAATCCTGCGGGAAAAGAGAGGTTCTGTGCTTTTTCTCCAGGAAACACTTGCTTTTTTTTCTTTTCTCTATCGTTTCCTGCTAAAACCAGAATGGAAAACGGTTAAAAATAAAACACAGATGAAGTTTAAAAGGGCGTATCAGAGAAACGACGCTTCCGGGGGCTTTAGATTTGAAGTCATTGAGTTCCTGGCACAGGTATGGGTAACACACTACAGGTATGTTATGGTCATGTGACCTACTGATGGTCAAGTGCAGCCACGCCCTCTTCAACAAGCGCGTGTTATAAAGATCAAAGCAAACGGTGTGTATTAAAATGAGGTGTGTGTAGTACATGTGGAGTTTGTAATGAGACATCGTAAAGTCGTAAACATCATTACTACAGATGTCCTCCGGAAACATCACTGAACACACACACACACACACACACACGTCTGGAAATCGTGTCCGAATGGTACTTTAGATGCCGAAGATTCAACAAACGTGCTCTCAAACATCCACAAACGTCTAAATGAATGTTCTGCTTGTCTTTTAAATGTTGCGTTGTTTAGTGATATGGTGGTGGATGTCTGGAACCCGGGGCCTGGACAAGAGCCAGCGACCGCAGTGCATCTGAAGCTTTCATGGCTAGTTTCATTAACGCTAGCAAACAATAGCGTGTGTTTACAAGAAGCTGGTACGGTTCACATTAAACCGAGCCCATCTGCTGAACCAGTGTCCAAGTCAGGAAGTCTGTCTGCATTTTTGCGTAAACATCTGATGACGAGTTGGCCATCTTTACTGTGTATACTTTTGCTTGAGATCCTCTTACTCTGGCTCTGAGAATAATTTGCAGCTACGGTGGGATAAACCGAGGTGGAAGGTGATCCTCGCGAAAGACGAGTCCGCCATTAATTCAAATGTATGCGCTGGCATCAGAAAGAGAACCCGATTCTGACTGGGCTTTTCGTCGCCGCTTTCTGTGCCACCCTGTCTTAAGGCAACATGTGTGAGAACATGCATTATGCATGAGACTTCATGAGACTTAATGCATGCCTGCATTCCACTAATGTTACGGAGGGCTTGGGTGTTGCATTTTACATAAGCGAGTCCTCAGATCGCTGGGCCAAAGGTTCACGCTCTAGTTCTTTCAACATTTCCATTATTTTCGGGTCTTTATGACAAACACACCTGCCATCAGCAGGATCCAAAAGCATGTGAAGAGCTTTTTTTCCATCTCTGGAATGTGTTCATTGATCATCTCTGACACGGAGAGGTGACAGATTTGGGATTTTAACCTAAATGTTAAGTTTGTTTTTGCTGTAAAATGTAAACGGACAGCCCGGGTCCATGAGACACAACTTTGCTAAGTAGTGACCAGAGGTAATGGGGAAGAATGAGCTCTCCAAAACCAAAGCTCTCATGTCTTCCAGCGCTTGGCTACTATTATATCTCGGGAGTTTCCTCGATAATTTATCCGTCAGCGCGAGACTAAACGGTTGCGATTTCAGCAAGTTTCCCAGCATGATTTCTCGGCGTGTTTCCCAAACCGAAGTTGAGTGAAAATATTAGGGTTCTTGTCCTCCAGTGGCTACGGAGACATGTTAAACCTGTTCTGGCCGACCAACACGGAATAACAATAATGGAAGCCGACTTTCCGTCCATACGGAGTAGGGAGTGTGACTTCAGTAGGGCCCCTACCCGGGGTGGACTCTTTCCTAGCTGCACCTGCGTAGGCCTCTCCGATGCAGGGTAAGTCAGGAGCATCCGGATTCCTTGATTGCTTTCCCCAGGGACGCGAAACACTCGAGTAACCTGCGAAACGGAGAACTCCTTCCACATGTGCCTTTTCATTGCTGATCCGAGCCAAGGCCGCGCCTCTTCAGCGTCTCGGACCGGATTAATTTTTTCTGATTGTAAATTGCGCCGGAGCCTCTGAAGGCCGCGGTCTCTCCGGGGTCTGGATTAAAAAAAATGGTAGTGCACTGGGAAAGGTGAACCTCCTGATGAAAAGTCTTCTTCGAGGTGCTTTCTTCCTCTCCTTGTCCCCTCTTTCCAGCAGCTGGCCAAACACTTTTCAGCTGATGCCAATAACTGAGCCGAGCTGAAGCGCCGTGACTCGGGCGCTGACAAGGGCCCGGGCCTGAAATGATCTCACTCTGAATGCAGCCGCTTCATTACAGAGGAGATTCTCATATGGAACGTCGCTTGCAATATACGTCAAAAAGATGACTGTGAACCTTTAAGGACAGGAAGGCAAATTGGTCGTGGCAGAGGTGAAAAACAAAACATGCCACGAACGGGAAGGTTAACAGGAAAAACAAGCGACTTGTTTACTTTTCAGAAGACAAAATGGAAGTAATTGAAGCGGATGGCCTCCTAAATGGATCTTTTGAAGGTGAAATGTTTTGCTTTCGCTGTTTAAGGCTGTGATTTTTGTTTGTGTGTGCTCGACACTCCTGCGATTGGCCCAAACTCTGCCACATTCCTCGGAAATCGCTCGTCTGAATTATAACAACGATCACCGCTCTGCTAATCTTTGTTTAAATTGTCCCAAACATTTGTAACGCAGGCTTCACGTACTGTCATTTCGCATTACGAGATGGGAACGTAATGTGGCGGCTCTCCTTCATCGACCGATGCGTCAGCGTAACCGGTAAATATTACGGAAGTTTCTGGAATGCACTCGCGCTAATTACTGTTTGTTTCTCATCGATGTTCTGAATAAATTCTGAAACTCATCATGAGTCTAACCAAATGTACACAGTCAGGGGGAGTTTATACCGCTGTCAGTTTGATCAGAAGACGAAGGTCTTGTCAGCGCTTCATGCGTGCAGTGACCTTGCTGGAGTTTAACAGAAAAACACACAGATGCATCGACTGTTCCACCATCACTGTTTTTCATTAAAGTTATATGCACTTCTGTGATCTTCTGAGTCATTCTGAGTTATCAGAAAAAGGGGGAGTGGTTTCACTTGGCTCTTAAAAAATACTGTTTATTCCTTTATTCTTTCAACCCCTCATTTTCACTCATCTAGAATTATTAGTCTATAACAGGGGTTCTCAAAATATTTTGGCTACAGAACCCCCTTTCAGAAATCTTTTAATCCAAGCAGCCCTGTACCAGACCACATTTGGTAGAGAAATAACATAAAGCATATGATTTGATGCTATGAAAAGAACATTCAGTGCACATACAGTATACAGTATATAAATCACTAGGGTGAGACAGTTACAGTGCTGCAGGAGTACAATTTTTTTCTGTAAAGTGACAGGACCTGTATTTTTGAGCCTGAGGCTATTTTTTTCCCTGTTTCCACATTGTCAACTGTAGAAGGAGTTGTAGATCAGTATTTTAAGCCTTTTGTCCATTTTGCTTTTCCCACAGCACCCATTCTATTTCTCCCGGTCTCAAACACACCACGGTCTCGAAAGCACCACAGTCCCGAAACACGCCACGCTCTCACACTCACCTCACCTTCAAATACTGGCAGTCTCGGACACACCACAGGCTTGAACACTGCCAGCCTTGAAAACATCCCGTTCTCAAACACTGTCCGTATTAAACACATCAGAGTGTCGAACACACCACTGTCCTGAAAACCCCCCTGTCTCGAAAACATTTCTGGTCTGGAACAGACCCTGGTCTGGATTGGACTCTGGTCTCGACCGCACCCCAGTCTTCAACTCTGCTCCTGAACGTAGGCAGTCTCAAACACTCCTGGTTTCAAACGCTTAACTTAACTTCAAACATTCAGCCTCCTACCTTCAGTCTCTAACACACCTGAGTGTTGATTCTTGAATACTCGTCTCAAATCATTCCAGTCTCAGAAAAATGACCAGCCGGAATCGGATGCTTATTCTGGAACCCTGCCAGTGGACCAATAACCATCCGGCCTGCAAGTCTTGAACACTCAGACTGAGCACTTACCCCCGGTCAGCTACCCCCAGTCAACTACCCCCTATCAACTACGCCCAATCAGCTACCCCCTGTCTTACACACATTGGGTCTGGAACGCTGCTCATCTCGGACAGTGACTCTGTTGTGGGGACAAAACTTCTGTGAGTCCAGTCCACCTCTCAGTACCAAGCACCAAACATCAGACTGGTACTAATAAAGCAGTAAAAAGTAGAGAGGGAGAGGGAGAGAGAGAGGGAGAGAGAGAGGGGGAGAGAGAGAGAGAGAGAGAGAGAGAGAGAGAGAGAGAGAGAGAATGCAGGAACGGCTTTTGAATTATGAACGTGTCACCGCTAAGAAGAGCTCTCGAGGCCTGTTGGCCATATGCGCTCCTGTTCGTTCTGATTCTTTCCAATCATCGTGTGTGTGTGTGTGTGTTTGTGTGTGAGAGACTGTGAGTGTGTCACAGTGAATCTTTTGCTCGTGTGTTTAGATCTGTGCTGTCGGATTGAATAGAGTATGATGTGTGTGTGAGTGATCATTCGGCGGATCGGGTTATTCACGCCTTACGGAGGCCGAATTAAAAACTACACCGTGTGTTTTCTCCGGAATACACACTTCCTGTCCTGTTTACTTCCTGTCCTGTTTATAACTACATGTGATCTCTCTGTTTTTAGCTCGCAAGTTTCAACATGGCTGCCTTTCAACACCTGGCTTTAGAAAGTTTTACTGTACTGTATAGCGGCGTTTAAAGAGTTGAAAGTAATTTAATCAGGATCTGATCTCACACTCCGGAGCGACTCATTGTCTGGAAAATGCTCCGGTTTTTCCCTCTCACATCTCTGAACATCTTAATCTAATTTTGGTTTTAATCGAATCAGCGACTCAGACGTTTGTAAGTGTAGCGTTAGTGCAGTTTCAGGGGGTGGTGTTCTCTTCCTGATCCTGTAACGGTGTGAGATTGCCGCTGGCTCAGGCCTCGGAAGCTCGCTCGGACGTGCTGGGAAAGCCGGAGGTTGGAGTTTAAACCTGAACGAATGGCGGCGTTCGACCGTTTCAGTACCAATCCAGTCCTGGAGCTGAGCTGCTGCTTTTGATAAAGTTCTAAGAGGAAGGAGGGAATGGGTCTGAGAGAGACATTAACACACACACACACACGCACACACATGCACACACACACACACACACGGATATTTAAAGATGTCAGGTATTAAGGCTGCCCTTGGGAGGACGTCTGGAATAGTACAATAAATATAAACCAGTATACAGTGCTCCTCTGTGTGTGTGTGTGTGTGTGTGTGTGTGTGTCTGTGTGTGAGAGAGAGAGAGATTGTGTGAGAGAGTGTATGTGTGTTTGTGAGAGAGAGAGTATGTGTGCATGTGAGAGAGTGTGTGTCTGAGACAAAAAGAGTGTGTGTGTGTGTGTGTGTGTGTGTGTGTGTGTGTGTGTGTGTAACTGATCTACTGTATGGCTCTTTATAATTGCAAATGTAATTGCAGTCTTCCGAGCAGAACGTCCTGTCTACAGGGTCAGAGTTACAGGAGCAACTGTGTGTGTGTGTGTGTGTGTGTGTGTGTGTCTCTCTCTCTCTTGGCCTTTCTGGCTTGTTTTCTGTATTTTACTGAAAAATTAAATCTCCACAGAATTCTTTTATTTAAAGAATGCAGACACTCAGCTGAGGCGTGTTCAGTTTTACACGGACGCTAATGTCGCTAACAAACAGTGGAAGCTTATAGCCACCAGTTTAGCATCGTGCACTAAATCTCAGCTGAAAGGGAAAAGTGTAACATTTAACATCTTAATATTTGTCCAAATCGTTCCTGTAAACAGCTAATGAAGCGGGTGTCAGTCAGGGTGGCTCAGTCTTGGAGACCCTACAGGAGTT
>CM040470.1:676134-688043 GCA_022758105.1 Pangasianodon gigas
TGTGTGTTTACTCCATGCTCACTCAGAACTGCAGCACTTCCCTGTGGTGTCCCTCAAGGCTGGATTCTGGTGCTGCTGTTCATTGTGGTGCTGTGTAATAGATCACGTGTTCAGTGCAGTTAACACTAAAGGTGTTCAGACACACGTGAGAGAAAATCTTCCGGAATTTGTTCGTATGGATTTTTCCTCTTTTTCTCTCTGACTCCGGAGCGATGCAGGAGAAAGTAGTCCCGGTGACTTCACGCTTTCCTGCAGGGTGTTGTGGTGTCCATACGCAACATCACACACACACGGCTGGAAAAGTAGTTCTGTCTCTGAAAGGAGAGATTCGACTCGTTCACAGCTTCATTTATACACAAACACTGATGACTGAAGACGACATTAAAGTGTGAACACAAGATTATTGATTTTTTATTTATTTTCCTTTAAAATAAAGAATAAATAATACATTCTATTAGTAACTGTTAAGAAGAACTATATTAGCATTTCAACTGTCGCTCTCTTTCTCTCTTTCTATCTGTCTCTCTTCCTGTCTCTCTTTCTCTCTTCCTGTCTCTCTCTCTCTCTTTCTCTCTTCCTGTCTCTCTTCCTGTCTCTCTCTCTCTCTTCCTGTCTCTCTTTCTCTCTTCCTGTCTGTCTCTCTCTCTCTCTCTCTTTCTCTCTGTCTCTCTCCCTGTTTCTCTCTTTTTCTGTCTGTCTCCTTCTGTCTGTTTCTCTTTCTGTTTGTCTGTCTCTCTCTCTCTTTTTCTTTACCGTTTTTCAGTCTCTCTCTGTTTCTCTTTTTATGTCTGTCTCTTTGTCTCTCTTTCTTTTTCAGTCTCTCCATCTGCCTGTTTTTCTCTCTCTCCCTTTTGTCTGTCTCTCTCTCTTTCTCTGTTTTTCTTTCTCTTTCTGTCTGTCTATCTGTCACTCTCTTCTTCTCTGTCTTTCTCTCTTCTGTCTTTTTGTCCCTTTGTCTCTCTTTCCTGGTCTATGAGACCACCTTTCATCTGTCTCTCTCTCTTTCTGTCTAGTTATCTGTCTCTCTTCCTGTATGTTTTTCTGTCTTTTTCTCAGTATCTACCTGTCTCTCTTTCTCTTTCCGTCTCTCTGTCTGTCTCTCTTTCTGTCTATCTGTTTGTCTTTCACGTTCTGTCTGTCTCTCTTTTTATCTTTCTCTTTTGGTCTCTCTCTCTTTCTGTCTCTCTCTCTGTTTCTCTTTGTCTCTCTTTCCTTCTTGGTGTTCCTGTCTCTCTTTCTCTCTCCCACTGTTCTATTCCCCTCTCATCTATAATGAAGCCACTCCCTCTTCTCAGTAGCTCCGCCCTCGCATTAGCATATCACTGAGTCAGATCGGTTCTCGATCGTTCGGTTCTCTCATACCTCTTTTCCACTGAAACGGTTTGTGTTCTGGTTCTGGACCCGGTTCTCGGCTGTGAGTTTCCACAGACGTGAGAAGTGAACGGTGACGTAACGGGTTTCGTTGCTACGTGTTGTTTACGTGACTGCGTAACCAGTCGCTGAACTCGGTGCGCTGGTTAAGTGACTGGCCGCTCGGTGTCCGAGTCCACAGCCCTGTGCTCCTTCTTAACTTCCTTCAGTTTATTAACCATTTGCTCAATGGTCCGATTTCTTGCCGTATCTCCTCCTACAGCTTTTTTTTCCTTTGTGAGCTCTGTAGTTTTTCTCGGATCTCTGTTGAGGTCCATGTCGACAGCAGAACGTGTGTTTCCTCAGTAGAACGCTGCTGAACTTCTTTTTCAGACATTTTATGTGTGTTTTTATTGCAGTAGTTACTGGAGACGTTAGCGCAGTAGCTAGCAACCAGCAATGCTATTCAGAAAAAACTTTTCCTGGTGACGCTACATTTCCCCATGGCCTCAGTGTTCGTCTGTCAGGTGTGCAGTCTAGATGTTGTGAGAGTGAGTGAGTGAGTGAGTGAGTGAGTGTAAGTGTGAGTGAGAGAGAGTGTGAGAGAGAGTGTGAGAGAGAGTGTGAGAGAGAGTGTGAGAGAGAGTGTGAGAGAGAGTGTGAGAGAGAGTGTGAGAGAGAGTGTGAGAGAGTGAGTGTAAGTGTGAGAGTGTGAGAGAGTGAGAGAGTGAGAGAGTGAGAGAGTGAGTGTGTTTTCACATAAAGGCTTTTAATCGCTCCTGATGGAATTGAACCGTTTCTCCTTATAGCCTTATCTCTCTCTCTCTCTCTCTCTCTCACTCTCTCTCTCTCTCTCTCTCTCTCTCACTCACACACACACACACACACACACACACACATTATATCCAGATGTTGTTTTCACTGAAATTCCTTCAATAAAAGGTGAACAGAACAGTGGATTCGGATCAGGATCAGTATCTGTGTGTTTGGGTTCCAGATCATTTAAAAAAAGAAAGAAAAAAAAAGAAGTTTTACACACACACACACACACCCCACACACACACACACAGCAGTGACTCAGAGCATAAATCCGCTCCTGCTGGATTCAAGTCTCTGTAGACGATGTTGCTTCACATCTGGATGAAGTTCTTGCTAACTCTCGGTTCATCCAGTGTTTCCAGTGTTAGCACAACAGCGCTAATCACCACACAGCATCGCTAGTTCTCACAGCCATGAAATAATAATAATTATAATTATAATAATAATATATATAATAATATAATAATAAAAAATTCCTTTCCTGGTCAGCAGCTCGACGACGCTCCTGACTGATGACCACCAGATCAAACTGTAAAAAATAAATAAATAAATAAAATACCAGCATGATGTGCAGCACCAGCAACCGACCAATCAGGACTCAGAGGCGTTCCTTCTCACCTGTCAGTCGTGTTGCCTGTCAGTTTAAAAAGCTCCGCCTCTTACCTCTTAATTCAGGTGTTTTTGGGTTAGGCGTGAGTGTTTGAGGGCGTGGCCTTTGGAAAGAACCCTGAAAGGGCGGGGCTTTGTGTCCTGCAAAAATCACTGACTGTACCTTTAAAGGCAGCATGAAACGTTATTAGTTAATAGTAAAGGTGCGATAGTAATTTTTTTTTTATTTTATTATTCCTTACCTGTATAAATAACCTGGAGGAAATGAAGGACGTGATGAAAGTGACCGGTTTAATTCGTGATCTCAGCAAAAGTTTATTAAGAGGCTGAGAAAACCTGTTTGGAAAACTGACTTCCGGTCGGGAACGCTTGTTCGTGTTCGGATGTGCATCCTGTCCGTCAGTTTATAGACACTCTGCTCTACGGGCCGCTGTAGATCCTGGGGGCGGAGCTTCGTAAACGTGGGCGGAAATGAAGGTGTGGTCTCATGGAGTTCTCAAAAATCAAATGTCAACTTAAAAGTTAGAGACCTAATCTTTGGGGAAAAAAAAAAAAAAGACTTATCTTACCTACCGCATCTTTAAATATTATTTTCTTCTGCTCTGTGTGTGTGTGTGTGTGTGTGTGTGTAAGGTGAAGGAGTCAAAGATCAGGAAATGTTTAAGAGCAGGAAAGTTTACGTTCCGATGGAATATTATGAAAAAACATGTACTTCCTCTTTGGAGTGATTGATGGATTGTTTACTTTCTGACCGGAGACATGAACTTAACGAGGAAGGGAAAAAAAAGTTCGTTTTGATTTCAGGTCATTTTTAAGAGGGTTGGACTCAGGGGTCATTTCAAGGGGAAGTTAAGAAGGGGATGTTAAACATTATTGGGACGCAGCCGTGGGGGAGAAACAGCGGCGAGGCTGAAGCGAGCGGGACGGCAGCGGCCTAATTGTCCTGATTAAAATAAATCGAGAACAGCCGCGAGATGAAAAATATTATGACACATCTGGGAGATTTTTTCTGGTTCGCATCACCGCTGAACGTTCCCTCTCTCGTGTGATTAGATATCAGACCTGACTCGTGTTTACAATCTAATCTAAAAAGGGGAAACGCTCAGCAACAAACAAACAACACGCGTCTCTGACCCAGAGCTGTGTGCGTGACGTGTGAGCTGGAGATCCTCACGCAGCCCACGTGCTTCTCCACATCGCTGCGTTTCCTGCATCAGTGTGACGGCGTTTATTACCTGATCCGACTGATCAGAGAGACGATAGCGAGTGTGTGTGTGTGTGTGTGTGTGTTTAGCCTGAGTGGATTTGTGTTTCAGTGCTGAGAGAGATTAATCGGACTCAGGGACGTGGTCAGGTTCTGAGTCGAGGCCGCGGGTCTGTATTTTGTCCAGAGCGGCTCTCGAGGACGCTTCGGTCCTTTGAAGTGTTATTTTTTTTACATTTTTTAATTTCATGTTAGTCAGATACGGTTTCCAGTGCAGAGAGCTCTGGTCTTTGCGTCTCGGTGGATGATCACATGATGGAGAAGTAATTTATTTAATTAATGTTTAAGAAAAAAAAAACAAAAAAAAAACACCTCACTAACAATTATAAACCTCAGTTTTTAAAAAAAAAAAACCTCTTTACTTTGCAAATGTATTTTATATGTCTGTATAGTTCAGATGTGTCCTGCTGTGAACCTGCATGTTATTAAACATGTAATAAACCGAATAAATTCAACAGGTTTCTCTTAAAAACGCCACTAAAGGTGCAGTAAGCTCCGCCTCTGCTCTGTTTTCATTGGTTGCTGCGTGTAATTCTGATCATTTCTGACTGAGATCAGATCAAATTTCCAGAAATAAGTTTTCTGTTATAATAACTGTCTCTCTCTCTCTCTCTCACTCTCTCTCTATTTCTGTCTCTCTCTTCTCTCTCTGTCTGTCTCTCTCTTCTCTCTCTGTCTTTCTCGGTTTCTCTTTCTGTCTTTCTCTCTGTCTCTCTTTCTTTTTCTGTCTTTGTCTTTTTCTCTCTTTCTCTGTCTCTCTGTCTTTCTTTCTGTCTTTCTCTGTCTCTCTGTCTCACACTCTCCTTCTCTCTCTCTTTCTCTCTCATTCCTTGCTTCTCTCTCTTTCTCTCTTTCTCTTTCTGTCTTTCTCTCTGCTTCTCTCTCTCTGTCTGTCTCTCTCTCTCTCTCTCTCTCTCTCTCTCTCTCTCTCTCTCTGTCTCACTCTCAGTGATCGTCATCACGTCTCCAGCTTGATCCCGGTCCCCGTTAGATCCCACCTGAGTGTCTCGCAGGTTACTTTCCCCGTCTCTCCGGAAGCGGACAAAAAGAAACGCAGGTCGCAAAAACTCTATGATCCGGTTGTGACCCCTCTCCCTGTCGCCACGGCGATGCAGGAAGCTCCGCCCGACCCTCTGGACGTCAGCGTGGAGCTGGAGAAGCCGCTCGAGGCGGACAGACGAGCCGAAAATGCAGGAACATCAACACCGGAGCCGAGTACTGAACAGTATGATCCGGATGCAGAGAAGATTCCGGAGAGAGATCCGGAACTGCCCGGAGAACCGAGAGAGTCGGAATGCGTGGAGGAAAATTTGCAGCACCCGGGCGCCATGAACGGTTCCGCTGGCGTCCCGGCCGGCGCCGAGGTGTGCTGCTCCGTGGAACAGGCCGAGGAAATCATGGGCACTGAGGCGATGGGATTAGGGTTAGGATCACGGCCGGATGAGTTCCCCTGTATCCCTGTGGAACACGCCGTGGCCGTAGAGTGCGACGATCAGGTTCTCGGAGAACTGGAGAACTTTCAGGAGTTCTCAAAACGCATCTATGCTCTGAGCGAGAACCCGTCCTGCTTCAGACGGCCACGCAAGAACTCTGATAAATAACCAGAGGTCAAAGGTCACCAGGTAGGCCTTTACCTTCACACCTGACTGCATTGAACAGACATTACATACAGAGGTATATTATTATTATTATTATTATTATTATTATTATTATTATTATTATTAGGAAATATCTGGAATATTTGCACTCTAACCCTTTCAAATAAAATAAAGAGAATGTGGTTGAAACGCTTGGGCGGATTTTTCTTGTCTGTCTGTGTGTGTGTGTGTGTGTGTGTGTGTGTGTGAGAGAGAGAAGAAGGGAATAAAACACACCTGTCTGCGTGGAGCGGAGACCAAAAGATGTCTGGTTGATTTAGTCATTTAGAAATAAGGGTGTACAAACTTTTGCAGGATGTGATGTGTGCAGGAAACACGGATCAGAAATAACACTTAAATTAAACTGTTCCATATTTAACTCAGAATCTCTCACTCATCTCAGTCTTAAACATTTATATCTCATTTCCCTCAGAACGTCTCATGTTTAGTTTAATATTTACTAAAACCGAAACACATCTCTATAAGATCTCTCTTTCTCTCTTTCTCTCTCTCTCTCTCCCTCTCTGACTCCCTCTTTCTCCCTCTCTTTCTCTCTGTCTCTCTCTCTCTCTCTCTCTCTCTCTGTCTCCCTGTCTCTGTTTTACAGCAGCAGCATTTATTTTAAGGTCCCGCGATCCTCCTGATCTTTATCTCAGTGATTATGTGAACACTGCTGTCGAGCTCGAGGAGAAAGTGTGTGTGTGCGTTTGCGTGTGCGTGTGTGTGTGCATGTGTGTGTGTGCGTGTGCGTGTGTGTGTGTGCGTGTGTGTGTGTGTAGGATTTAGAGGATTTAGTGTCTTCACTTCCCATCTGATTATCTGAAGACTAAACACAGAGCGATGATGTAATTAGCTTATCGCTGTGTGCTTATCTCTAATGACACGTGTTATTAAGAGCTCGCTTTATCTCCCGCTCACTGACTGCTGTCTCGCTGTGTGTGTGTGTGTGTGTGTGTGTGTGTGTGTGTGTGTGTGTGAGAGAGAGAGAGAGACTTGGGCAGGGGTTTAAAACACAGCCATCTGTATAGAGAGTGATGATGATACTAAAACAGACACTCTGCAAAAAATAAAAATAGATAGATAGATAGATAGATAGATAGATAGATCCTGTCTGTGATCATGAGGTCTACAACTGCAGGAACTGTTGTGTGAACTGATTCAGGAACTGTATTGTGAACGGATTCAGGAACTGTTTTGTGAACTGATTCAGGAACTGTGTTATGAACTGTTTCAGCGACAGTTGCGGTTTCATGAACTGTTTCAGATACTGATTCAGGAACTGTTTTGGGAACCGATTCAGGAACTGTGTTGTGAACAGATTTGGGAACTGATTCAGGAACTGTTGTGTGAACTGATTCAGGAACTGTTTTATGAACTGTTTCAGCGACAGTTGCGGTTTCATGAACTGTTTCAGATACTGGTTCAGGAACTGTTTTGGGAACTGTTTCCTGCAGAAGTAATGGGGCCAGTGGTAGTTCCCAAAACCGTTCACAGTAGGTACTTTTCATCCATTTTTTATTGCCAAACTATACAACGATTGTTTATGATGAAATAATTTTGGGGAAGTGTGTGGTCACGTGATCAGGGTGTGGTCATGTGATCAGTGCGTGGTCATGTGATCAGTGTGAGACTCGTCACTGCAGTGATATTTCTGACCCTGAAAGTCTCACTGGATGTAAAATGTCACTCGTTTTGTGTTATTACGGCAGTGTACAGGACAAAGGGGCGGGGCTTGTAGGGTTGGGGGTGTTTCCTAATTTGCATATTCATATAATCTGGATTTAACAATAAGAGTAAAAGTTTTGGCGCCTCTGTGTCTCAACTACATTCAAGGAAAGAGGATCGTCTTTTATATTTCATTCAGCTAAATGAAAAACAAAATTAAAGTTAAAAACTAAAGACATTTTCAGAAGTGTGTGTGTGTGTGTGTGTGTGTGTGTGTGTGTGAGAAGGGTCACATGTTACTGGGCTCTTTTGAAAGGAAACAACTGTTCATGCTCATGTCTGACATCAAAAACACACACACACTCTCTCTCTCTCTCTTTCCCCCTCTCTCTCTTTCTCTCTCCCTCTCTCTCCCTCTCTCTGTCTCTCTCCCTCTCTCACACACACACATACACACTCTCTCCCTCTCTCTCCCTCTCTCACACACACACATACACACTCTCTCCCTCTCTCTCTCTGTCTCTTTGTTTCTCTTTCTCTCTCTCCCTCTCTCTCTGTCTCTCCCTCTCTCTGTCTCTCTCTCTCTCTCTCTCTCTCACTCACTCACTCACTCACACACACACACACACACACACACACACACACACACACACAGCCTCTGGACAGGAATGGCACTTTGTGAGCGAGAACTAATCCGCCACAGGTGTGTTGAATTCTGGGATACGACACAGACAAATCCAGCAACTGGAGGAATGTGTGAACGTGTGGGATGTACTGGGGGATGTGAGACACACACACACACACACACACACACACACACACACAGCAGATGGGGCAGTCCGTTAGAACTTCAATCATTCAGAAACAGACAGCAGGAAGCTCGCAAGCCGACAGAAGTGTTTTAGATTTTCCACTATTTTCACTTTTTTTGTATTTAAGCGTTTAAACAGCTTTGGCCCCGCCCTCTGACCAAGTCTGTCCAATCAAACCTGCCCAAATCTTCGTGTAATGTTTGCCCCGCCCCTGCAAAATTTTCCCTTAAAACTGCACTGGTGCTGGACATCCTACACCACACTCACTCAGCTAGTGCCCTATGTAGTGAACAGGGAGTGATTTTGGACAGACAGTACATGACACTTAATATTATAAACTAAATATAAGTTGTAAAGTGGGTGGGGCTAATCCTATGTACAATTTGCATAAGCTCCACCCTCACCAATCACAAGGAACTCACTTGCCCCTCCTACACAGCTATCATCAAATCCTCTGTCTCAGAGGGCTGTCAATCAAATGTACTTGTTAGAATATTAGGCCACGCCCACCAGGACAGCTTCAGATCAGTGTGATCAGCTGCTGTTTGAGTGTTTAATCACATTTCCGTCTTAAACTTTGTTCGTGTGACATAAAACAGCGTGTGTATAATTTCTGGCATCGTTTTATAAATATATGATGTAAAAAGAAAAAAAAATGTTGCTTAGCAGTTTCTTTTTTATAAGTATTATGTATTTATTGAAGTATTTTAATGAGGATGTTAGATACACGGGTCACACGGGTGGTCTGTAATGGACTCTGCATGACAGATGTTAAATACTTATTCCCTCTCTGTGAGTGTGTGTGTGTGTGTGTGTGTGAGTGAGAGAGAGAGAGTGTGTGTGTGTGACTGGATCAGTTGTCTGAATATCTGGTCTGCATCATAAACACCTCACAAATCACACACACCCTTGGGCTTTTTTCCATTCTATATGTGGATAACAATAGAAAACCCAACCCCACACACACACATACACACACACACACACACACACACACACACACACACACACACAGAGAGGATTTTATCACCCCGGTGTGAAGAACACGCCTCAGTGTTCGTTACAGTGGAATTGAGCTGTAATAACATCATCTATGTTTCCACTCCACTGTTCCACTCGTTCTTTCTCAGCCAGGTATTAAAAAACGTGTGTGTGTGTGTGTGTGTGTGTGTGTGTGTGTTTCAGTAAAATACTGAGTGATGGGCGTGATGTAATGAAGCGGAGTTACTGTTATCACCCTGACGTTGATTATTTTCCTCTAACAGCACCTCTCCAAGTGTTTTATTCCTCTTACACGACAGCAACGTACCAACTATTACGATGCTTTATTTATTTAAAAAAAGACATACTTTTATCCATTTATAGTTACTTAAATTTAATGCTGTGTAACGTCTGTGAAACAAGTAAGTTCCTGTTCTCACTTACGTTATAGCAGCTATAAACAGTCGTTTGCTCACCAGCCTCTCTTTATTCTCTCTCTTGAAGTTAATCAGACAAAATAAAAAAAAATTGCAGCTTGTTCCGCATGTTACTGAGAAACCGCAAAGAAGCGTAAACTCCTCTGTCCTGAAGATGTTGGAAAACTTAAAGTTACAGCTTTACCTCTGACTGTTACAAAGCGCTGACACTGGAGACTCACTTGGTTTTTAACGGGTTTATTATTATTATTATTATTATTATTATTACTGTGAGCGATGGAGCTGTTACTATAGAAACGATACCGTATTAGAACGAGTGCATTAATATAAACGTATCGAGGACAGACTGGGGGAAGTTGATGGACGAGAAAACTAGAAGATGCAGGAAACTGGAGAAGAAGCGGAAGTGGATGACACTGAAAACAAGATGGCTCTGGATATTATGGGATGTCCTCAGAGGGTGTTACTGTAATTGCGAGTGGTCAGTGATGTCATCAGTGTTGGTGGAAGCTTTTGTTCAACAGGTAACACAATCACATTGAGGTGTGTGTGTGCGCGCGCGCGTGTGCGCGCGTGTGTGTGTGTGTGTGTGTGTGTGTGCGTGTGTGTGTGTGTGTGTGTGCGCGTGTATCAGTCCAATGTACCACGTTTCCTTTGTCCTCCTTCCTTCCCTTCATTCCCACTGAAATGAACTCTAACCATTCAGTTATTCTGTTTTCTCCAAATTTTATCTGCTTTATTCTTCCGGCTTCGTGAGAGTGTGTGTGTGTGTGTGTGTGTGAGTGTGTGTGTGTGTGAGTGCGCCAAGTCAAATTTCTCCAAAACGACTCTCACTCGGCCAATAAAACTCGTTCTGATGTTATTGTTAATTTCGTTTCTCGGAGCTGTGAGGGTTTTTTTTGTTCCACTGAGGTGAAGAATCAGAGATCGGCGAGAGTTCAGCCGAGTCGAGTCTCAACATCATCACAAACCTAGAAAAATAATCGCACAGTCCAGTTGGCATGCAAAACTCTGATTGGCTAAGCCAGTTTAGACCGAGTGGGCGGGGCTACAGTGAACACTGATATCGGTGTATCCGTGATCCTGATGCTTTGTCCTGGTGTAATTTATATAATTATAAATGTAGAATTTAGACTAAACACTCAGATTTATGAACGTTTTGTGAAAACATAGTTTTATTTTTCCTCTGTTTTTGCTTCAAGTCACATGAAAAGGGCATTTTTAATCACTTCTCCTTCTCCGTCACTCAGTAAGCGGCTCTGAACGGAATTCTTGAAGCGTGTGACGTGACTCTTCATGACGTCCTGCCAGCGTTTCCGTGTGGATGGAGATGTTCGAAAACGCAGCTTGGAAATGTTCATATACTCGTGGACGAAGCCTCAACCGTAAAAAAAAAACGCGAATGATTTTTTATATAACAACGAAAACACACACGCTGACATCAGAGACTCATAAATTATCATTTTACAAGCATCAAATGTTCATCTGTTTCTGAGTGAGATTCCGAATCCTCGCTCTCAAAACCCAAAAAATAAAATAAAATAATAATAAAAGAAATTCTTTCGAAACAGAAATTCTTTGCAAAACTTTTGCCCCACCCTTGACCTTTGACCTCTGATCCACTGTATTTATGGGCGCTCTGTTGTCTCTGAGCGCTAACGCTAACTGACAGAAGGAGGAAGAAGATGAGTGATGAAATGAGTGGAACAGGGAAATGATGAATGGAGGTGAGGTGAAAGAGGGAGCAGAGGAGTGTTGGAGAGAAGACGGGTGGAGATGATGGAGGGGTGTGTGTGTGTGTGTGTGTGTGTGTGTGTGTGTGTGTGGAGAGAGAGAGAGAGAGAGACAGGGTGAGGGTTATCAGGGTTACACTAACATCTGAGCTCAGCACCGTAATGAAGGAACTGATTTATCCTCTGTGTGTGTGTGTGTGTGTGTGTGTGTGTGTGTGTGTTCGCGAGCTGTGAACATCTCACACACGTCTCCTTTTGCTCTCTTTCTACACACTAATGCACACACTTCATACTTCACCGTGCCTGGTCTTTCTCCACAAGGTGTTTTCATCTCTCCTAATTTTGCATTTTGTCTCACAGCTCATTTGTGTGTGTGTGTGTGTGTGTGTGTGTGTGCGCCAGAGTGTGGAGGTATGGAGTGTGTGGAAGAGTGAAGCTGGCACAGGAACTCGCTCCTGGACCGCTTTAACAGGAGATCCATCGGAAATGTTTATCGCAGTGTCTCAGTGCGGAGCGGCGATGCTTCAGAGAGCCAGAGTGTCCTCATCTCACTGGACCTCCAGCACAGCTACACACACACACACACACACACACACACACAC
>CM040470.1:688143-690643 GCA_022758105.1 Pangasianodon gigas
GGATGAGTGTATGACATCACCCGGTGAGTTCTCGTGACTTTCCCCTGAAGTGCGTTAGCATTAACGCTGATGGAGTCTGTCTGGGTTCAGTGTAATAACCTGTGTTTACTTTAAGAGACGTTTTTTCGAGATTTAAACAGAATTCTTCATAAAGCGCTGACTGAAATGATCCGTGTGTTTGTGTTTGTGTTTGTACTTCATGCGCTCAGTTCTGCTCGGGTTCTCCTGCAGGTTTATTATATAAAAAAACCCACAGAAACAGAAGATAACCAGATTAATCTGCAGTCTGAACAACAAACATTTGAAGTGTTTAAAAGGTTCCGGGTTAATAATCTCACTTTAGTTGAACCAGGATGTTCTCATATAAACCAGTTTATTTACAGTTTATCATACGATCCACTGATTACTAAGTTTATGTGCTTTTATAAATATACTATAGAAAGAAATGATTATATCTTTATTCCTAACAAAACAATGAAGACATATGGCATGTACAGTCTGTAAACCTGCATTTCCACTCACATTAGTCCATCATGCAGTTTCAGTTTCAGGTGATTTCAGGTGAGTTCGCTGATTTTAGCTTCATGTCCATCACTTCGCTCGAACTTTCCATGGATTTATTCACCTACTGAGCAAAACTATCAGAATTCATTTCAATTAGAAGCTTTTAAAAAAAACTCAGATGGATTCAGAGAGATAACTGAACATGAAAAAACCTCTCAGGATGAAATATTTTTAAAGAAAGCTTTTCCACCTTCTCCTTCAGCTAGCTGGACTGTGAGCAGATGAAACTCCTCCGCTCTCTCAGTAAAGGACGACGAGGAGAATGAATGAGTTTCCATCTGAATTCAGCTGATCATTTATCATGTCCCAGTGTGATTGTGTTGGAGGTTGTGTTGTAGGTCGTGTTGGAGGTTGTGTTGTAGGTCGTGTTGTAGATAATGTTGGAGGTTGTGTTGGAGATAGTGTTGTAGATAGTGTTGTAGATTGTGTTGTAGATTGTGTTGGAGGTTGTGTTGTAGATCGTGTTGGAGGTTGTGTTGTAGATAGTGTTGGAGGTTGTGTTGGAGATAGTGTTGTAGATAGTGTTGTAGGTTGTGTTGTAGATTGTGTTGGAGGTCGTGTTGTAGATCGTGTTGTAGGTTGTGTTGTAGATAGTGTTGGAGGTCGTGTTGTAGATCGTGTTGTAGGTTGTGTTGTAGATAGTGTTGGAGGTTGTGTTGGAGATAGTGTTGTAGATAGTGTTGGAGGTCGTGTTGTAGATTGTGTTGGAGGTTGTGTTGTAGATCGTGTTGGAGGTTGTGTTGTAGGTCGTGTTGGAGGTTGTGTTGATTTAAACTCCACAGTTAGCTGAGAGGAAGTGGGAGTGTTGCTCAGATGAGTGAGTAATCTGAGGGATTTTCACAAGATGGCCGCCACGCTGCTCTTTCACACACACAGCTGCTGCTGGTTAGAAAGGAGTTTAAATGACGGTGTTTGTGTGTGAGAATGAATTGTTGCTTGTTTTGTGTGTTGATAGTGTGATGGTGTTGGAGGTTAGACAGTTTACTAGCTGTTTAGGACATGTTAAAGTGAAACTCCACGCTGAAACACACTGATGTTTATACTGAAATAACTGAGATGTGTTCAGTGATTCTGGTGATAATGTGTTGGTGCCGTATTGTTCCTCATTCCTGTGAGAAGTTTAGCGGCCGAGTGTCGCTCTGATGTCACGGTTAGTGTAGTTACAGTATGTGTCCCCTGTAGGTGAATCCGTCACCTGAAAATTTGCACCAATTGGAAAAATATGTGAGGAATTGTGGGATAGCGAGCAGCGAGAACTTCAGTCACAGCCAGAAAAGTTAACCTGGTTTCATCTTTATGCAAATTACAACCAGTGACCAAGTTTACGAGAGAAGCCTTCTTGAATAAGAAGATACTTTATCTGAAATCTATGATTTCATGATTGACAGGTTCGTTCACTTCACTTCCTGTGTTGTAGAGGGACATGCCCATGAAGTGTTGAGGCTCTGGAAAAGACAGCGGAGGGAGATATTAGCGCCGCACGCAGTGGACACGTACCTGTACAGTGGTGTTTAATAGAAGAAAAAAAAAGTTTGAAACGTCAGGGATGTTGGTCAGGTTTTGCTGTTAGCTCCTAAACCCAGAAGTGCAAGAGCTTCCATGCGTCCAGATCCAAGGAGCAACGTTCATCAGCTTCATTCATCGCTCCTTTCCACGTTCCTGCTTTAAAATCTCTTAAAATCGTCTTGTGCTAAAATTAAAAAGAAAGCTGCAGCAGCAGTGTTTTATGTGGATCGCACCGATTAGCATATCACTGATTAATTAAAAAAAATAAAACAGCTAAACTACATGTTCCTCTTACTGGCCCTTGTACATGTAATTACTTTCATATAATTTAATTATTGTACTTTGTTTACACATTTTGTATATTTTATATTGTTATTACTTTCTGTTTTATGTCACTGCTGTTATTACATTTTTATTATTTCCCTTTTTT
>CM040470.1:693143-700963 GCA_022758105.1 Pangasianodon gigas
CAATCACTAAAATGTTCAGGACATTGGCACGCTGGTTTAACCTCACGAAGATCTTGATAATGATCTCATGACCTGATTCTTGGAAAACACAAAATGTACAGAACATGGGTTCTCGGTGACGTTATGAGAGCTCATCGTCCTGATCTCCAACGCCTCCGAGAAATCTGTCTGTGTGAATTATAGACAGTCTGCGAGACTGAAGCATGCCCTCAGTTTCCTATGAGAGGAAGGGCGCGTTCTCCGTCCCCCACACGCCCAAATCAGTGATTCAGCCATCAAAAGGAATGATGTTTGAAAGGTTTAAATGCTTGTTTGTATCGGCGTTGTTTAGAAGAGGCTGAGTGAAGTCTTCACTCCACTGTTCTGGCTCCCATCGGCTAATCTGGAAAATGGAGTGTGTAATTTTTTGGAAAATGAGCCGGAATATACCGACCATGAGTTCCCTGTAAACAGAACTTCGTTTGTAAGCTCTGATTGGGGTTTTAGGAGACTTTTTTTTTTTCCTCAGAGGCAGACATATTTTCCTCTTAAACACAAACACAACATAAAACAAACACAAACGTTTTAAATCAGGGTTTGGGTTGCTTGCATGAGTAACCTTGTGCCTGGAGTGGTTATTTTGGTGATATTTTATATCTCCTGCATCAGGAACCAGCCCAATGTCATGCCATATTTGTCAGGATCCTAACAGCCGAAGTGGATAAAAAAACAAAAAATGTATGAGCACTAACACAAAAAGTGTGAATCTGCAACTGTGAGATCAGAAAAATCCCTGAAAAACACCGGCGGCTCGGTGCAAAGCTGTTTTGAGTCAGTGTCTGACCCGCGGGTCGAGCTGTAGGATGAGGGAATGTTCGGGGGATTTTGCGGTTTAAGTCTGAACAGTAGCACTTCACCCGCGTGAGCTCTCGCTCCTCGCTCCTCGCTGCGGACTTGGTGGTCCGATTCTGGATCAAAGACGTTGTCAGAATCGCGGTGTCTCCGGTCGGGTCAACATGAAACACCGTTTACCTCCACACCATGTTCCCATGTGAGCGTTATTTCTCCTGGATTGTATGAAGACGATCTGGACACATAAGGTGATGAGTAGCGCTGATCAGAGCGGCCCCCTTCAAGGCCTGGAGTTTGTTAGGAGTGTGTTAGGAGTGTGTTAAGAGTGTGTTAACACCCACCATCTGCACCTCGTACCTGTCTTTTTCCATCTCTCTGACCTTGAGGACTCCTGTTGACGTGCAGCACGCGTTAAATATGAACCGGGTTTAAAGCGTACAGCGCTGAAAGACAGCATTGTTCTCCGTTTTTACGGCACGATGTCGAAGGCCACGTCGTATAAATGTTGTGTTAAACCTTCAGCGAGATGCCGAGTGGGTTTTGGTTACTGTAGGTAGTGTACGCAGCGCTGTAGGACATCAGCACGGTGATGGATGGGTTTAATCAATCCCTCTCGGATCCCGTGTCTTTAATAAAGCCCGTCTTTCAGATGCACTTCAAAGCTGCATGACGGAAAGCCAGAGATATTGGAGTTGTAATATTTTACTCGTGTCTTCTGTCTGCTTTATTTTCAGACTGCTCCATAAATCCCTCCTTTGTCTGTCTCAGTGGTCGAAATGAATTCAGCTCCCACAGCGATCATCCGTGCTGCTGAAACCAAAAAAATAACTCAGAAGCAGATTTTTCTTTTCATAATGACTTTTCGTCGAGGGTGGATTCGAGTAGACGTTGTTTGGTGGTATGTAGAGTTCACACACTTACAGAAGTGTCACAGAGAATCTTCAAAATGGCGTCTGTACATATAAGCTTCCTCAGCGTGCAGCGTGTAATGGATCTATTGCGTTCACTTCACTGGATCATGAAGTTATTTATAAAATAAAAATGCTAGTTAACCCCACAGTGCTGTTGAATTCTGATTGGTCGGTGTTGAAGATTAATCTTCTATAACAGCAGACTCGTTCTAATACGCTATTGTTTCTATAGTAACAGCTCATTCACAGAGACGCTCCACGTTAAGGGATTAAAAAGTGATCGTTGATCTGGTGAAGTTTTCTGTAAATGTAACATGTGTGGAAGGAGTCTCCAGTGTCAGCGCTTTGTAACAGTCAGAGGTAAAGCTGTAACTTTAAGTTTTCCGACATCTTCAGGACAGAGGAGTTTACGCTTTGCATGACAAGCTTTGGTTTATTTTTTTGAGAGAGAGAATAAAGAGAGGCTGGTGAGGGAACGACTGTTTATAGCTGCTATAACGTAAGCGACAACAGGAACTAACTCGTTTCACTGACAGTCCACAACATTAAATGTAACTATAAATGGATAAAATGTATGTCATTCTTTAATAAAGTAAAACTTGTAATTGTTGGCAAATTGCTGTAGTATTCTGCTACTTTAGGAAACTGTGTGAAAATGGTGTCGCTGAGGAAAAAAGTGTGTGTGTGTATGTGTGTGTGTGTGTGTGTGTGAGAGCTGACTGACTGCATTTGGGCTAAAGGGACTTTGTGTACATTTCATTTTTCACTAAACTATTCTGTTAAAGGTTAAAGGTTAGAGGTCATAACAGTGTTAAAGCAGGATATGGATGCTGTGAGTAAAGGGCAGATTTATAAAGATCTCGTGCTCAGTTTCAGAGTTATTTGTGTAGAACAGAGTCATTAATCCCTGAGATTATGGAGATAAAGCTCTGGTTCAGTACGACTCTTTCTTTGTTGTGTTCTTTCTTTATGGCCCGAGTGTTGGAACGTGGCACTCCAAGCTTTCCTGCTTTTCTGAGCCTGGAGTGAATCAGTTCCAGAGTGTGTGACTCGCTGCACCGCCATCCATCTTGTGTATCACAACAGAACAACTTTTTCACATTCATTTCTTTCATCGTTTGATGTCCTCCTAATTTATTGTTTCTGTTCGAAATAACTGTGTTTGCTGTCCGTTTGCTTTTCATGACCTTCATGGCAGACAATCCGGCCGTTGTGCAACTCGCATTCAAGCGGCGCATCGCATCCACGGGGAGTTTACATCACCCCAAGATGAAAAGCGTTCCTCATTTTTAATGGATTCCAGTCCTTGAGAAAATGCCCGGCTGTGATATGTCGTAATAAACGCAGCAGCTTTTAGGAAAGGCCGTATTTTGACTGATGACCTTTGGCTCCGTGTGAGTAATAAATGCTGCGGGCCGGCTGGAAGACGCCGGAGCACAGAGAGCTGTAGTAGCAGGATCAGGTGAAATGGGCTGCGAGTGATGAAAGAGAAATGGAGGAAAAACTCTTCAGGATCAGATGTCTTATTAACCAAATCTTCTAATGGTTTCTGTCACATTGGAGAGCTTTTTAACCAAAAAAAGAATTTTGGAAGACGTCACGTTCCACGTTCCAGCTCTTCAGCTCTTCAGTCTACTCAGTAAAGATGCGTGTCTTTACTTACACTGTAGCACTGCACGTGGGAAATTTACTAAACTCGCTAGTTTATCATCAGCAGAAATGTTTACTCACATTTACGCCATCTACAGCAGACGTCCTTATCCAGAGCGACTTACGTTTATCTCATTTATACAGTGATCAGTGTCTGTACTGCGGCTAAACACAGGCTACTGTTCACAGAATATCTCAGTTAGCAAGTTACTGACTAGCCACGTACACTGACTACAAAGTTTCATTCATCTGTGGTGCGATGAACAGAATTAAAGCCTCGATCCTGCAGTGTAGCTGTAACGGGAGAGGCTTTATCCCAGGAAGAACACGCTGCACTGGACTCCTGAGATTGTTCAGGAGTGTTCGTTTGTTCGTTTGTTCATTTGCTTGCTTGAAAGACAGAACGATTGAAGGACAGAGGGAAGGAAAATGTATGAAGAAAGAAAGAAAGAAAGAAAGTAAGAAAGAAAAAGAAAACCAAGGGAAAGCATGACAAAAGAAAGAATGAAAGAATGCATGATGGGGAATGAAAGAAGGAAAGAAGGAACAACAAGAGGAAGGAAGGAAGAAAGAAAGAAAGAAAGAAAGAAAGAAAAAGAAAACCAAGGGAAAGAATTACAAGAGAAAGAATGAAAGAAAGCATGATGGGGGAATGAAAGAAGGAAAGAAGGAACAACAAGAGAAAGAAAGAAAGAAAGAAAGAAAGAAAGAAAGAAAACCAATGACAAAGAGAGAAGGATGACAAATCCTGAAAGAAAGAAAGACACAAAATTAGGGATGAAAGAAAGAAAGAGACAGAGAAATGGAAAAAGGAGTGATTCTCTCATGCCGTCAGCGTGTTATTCTTTCGAAACCTCGGTTATTAACGGAGGTCTTAACTGTCGCTGTTCGTCCCTCGGAGCGTCGCAGTGACACTGAGCCTCTGACTTACGGCAGGTTTACGTCACTCTTCAAACACGACTTCCTCACAATAATAACGCTTTACACACGAGACGCGCTGAAACTCGATAAACTCCGGCTTTTCACGCCACGCCGTAAACCTGAGATCCGTTACAATAAAGCGGTTCTCCTCCTGCTGGCGCTCCGGCTAAACAAAAGCCTTCTAAAAATAGAGTCCGAGCGTGAACTCGACACCGCGCTCGATAATAAGAAGAAAGGAGAAGATCCCGGCTACATCTCACGCTTTTGTCCCCGGCTGGATTACATGTGTTCCCCAAAGCAGGTGCTTCATCCGGACACGACTTCAAGAGGGAAAGAGATGGCGTTCCGAACAGGTCGAGTTCCACCTCCGAAGCGAGATCAATTAGACGTTGCTGCTGGCGAGGAGATCGTTTATAAGAAATGACGCAAACTGCGGTTCTGTGATCTCCTTTCATTTATTATTTTTTGCGAATGGAACTTGAAGCAAGACCACTGGAGAGAGAGAGAGAGAGAGAGAGAGAGAGAGAGAGAGAGAGAGAGAGAGAGAGAGAGCGCACGCATGCTAATTTTGTACGTTCCTTCAGTTTGTGTGCTAATATTTATTTTGCGTAAACATTACGAGTGTTTAAAGACGTCATCTTGTTTCTCTCCCTCGCGTTGTTTTGTGCTGATTTTTTTCAGAAAGCTGTTAGAGCACCACATGGTGTGGTTTAATGGAGGAAAATAAATCCCAGCAGTATAAAAGCGATTAAAACCTAAACCCACAGTGCCTCGCCCGTCCTGGCATATCATATCGCCATGACGACAGCCGAAAATAACACCCTGTAGAGTTTGAGCAACAGGTTGGGTACTTGGGTGGGGTAAAATAGGTGTTGGGAGTGGATATGCCGCATTACACAAGGTGTATTTGGAGAGTAGTTTTGGGTTGTTTTTTTCATTTGCAGTAATTTGTGGTAGTGTCACTGTGGTTCATCTAGGGTCATTAGGGGTAGTTTGGGGTGATTGGAGGTGGTTTGTGCTTGTTGAGGGGAGTCTGTGATAAGATTTGGAGTGGTTTGGGGCCATCTGGAGTAGTTTTAGGTTGTAAGGATTAGTTACGGTAGGTAGTTTGTGAGTAGTTTGAAGTCAAATTGCGGTTGTTCAAGGTTGGCTGCAGGTTCTGTGTTGTTGTGGGGTGATTGGAGGTGGTTTGGGCTTGTTGTGAGGAGTCTGTGGTAATGTAGGGAAGCTTTGGGGGTAGGTTAGAGTAGCTTGGGGTCATTTAAGGTAGCTTGTTAAGTGTAAACATTGCTTGTAGGTAGTTTGGAATCATTTGAGTCATTTAGAGGATCAGTAGAGGTAGTTTGGGGACAGTGTGGTTCATTTATGGTTGTTAGGGTAGTTTGGGGTAACTGGAAAGGGTTCGGGTGATTTGAGGTAGCTTGTAGGTAGTTTGGAATCGCACGGGTTGTTTGGAATTGTTATTGTAGTTTGGGGTGATTGGAGACTCTGAGGTTTGAGGGAATTATGGTGTACAGGTGTTTCAGCTGAGGTTGTTTGGGGTTGTAAGGTGTAGTCACTGGGTAAGTAGGCAATAGGTAAGTACTTTGTGAGTAGTTCAGTGTAGTTTCGGGTTGTGGGAGGTTGAATGAGCATACATTGTTGTTGTGAGGCTTTTTTGTCTGGGGTAGTTTGGGGTCACTGGGTTTATTTGGGGTTGTTATGGTAGTTTAGGGTTACTGGGGTTTATTTAGGGTTGTTAGGGTAGTTTGGAGTGATCTGTGATAGGTAATCTAGGGAGGATTTTGGGGATAGGTTGGGGTAGATTGGGGTCATTTGTGGGGAGTTGTTTGAGATCATTAGGGGTAGTTTGTAGTCATTGGAGATGGTCTGAGTTTGGTGAGGGTACTCTGTCTGGGGTCATGCTTAAGTAGGAAGGTGTGAAGTTTTTAGAGTTAGGTTGAGATAGTCTGGGGCAATAAGGGGTAGTGTTACATAGGGGTAGTTCGTGAGTAGGGTGTTTATAAGTATAAGTATTTTGGGGTTGTTGGAGGTTGGCTGTGGGTACTGTGGAGTTTCATGGATTTTTTTCAGGGGTATTTTGGCGTCACTGCCAGTAGATTAGGGGTTATTGAGACAATATGTTGTACTCAGGGATTGTTGTGCAGGTGTTTGGGTGATTTGAGGTTGTTGGGGTACCTGAGGTCTAGCTGTTTATGGTAGTTTGGGTTTATTTGAGGTAGTTTAAGTGCAGTTGTTCTGGGGTAGTTTGCATTTGTTTATGATGGTCTGGCATTACTGGGGTAGTATCCTGTGGCATTGTTGGGGGGTAGTTTGGGGAAGTTGGGAGTTGTTTTGGGACTAGGTGGTTAGCTTTACATTTTGTGTGCTGTTGTACAGCACTGGGTTTTAGTGTTTAGTGGAGAGAAGTACAGGGTGATTGTTGTTTGGGGTAGTTAGTGGTAGGGTTAGGGGTTGTTTTCTATAATGTAAAAGATTGTATGTGTGTGTGTGTATGTGTTTGTGTGTGTGTGCATGCTATTTTCAGTGGGTTGAAAGGAGCATTCTGTCATTGGGAGATTTTGACAGCTTAGAACTGGAAAAACACAGCAGGACAGGTGTGTGTGTGTGTGTGTGTGAGAGAGAGAGAGAGGGAGAGAGAGAGAGAGAGAGAGAATGAATAATGATTGTTAGACTTCATATAAAACTTCTCTTTCTTTGCTGGAGAAAACAAACCAATGAACTTGTACTTTCCTTTCCCTCTTGTTCACTGTGAATGTGTGTGTGTGTGTGTGTGTGTGTGTGTGTGTGTGTGTGTGTGTGTGTGTGTGTGTGTGTGTTAGTTATTGCCCTCCTCAGACAGTTGGGCTTATTGAAGTTGAAACACGCAGCTGTCATCCAGCACACATTGCGTGAGAGTGGACAGTGTGACCCGTGTGTGTATGTGTGTGAGAAAAGTGTGTGTGTGTGTAAGAAAAGTGTGTGTGTGTGTATTGTCTGTGTGATTGATTCCACTTGTGAAGGCTTTAGAGTCGGATTCCTGAAAGTAGCCGATCGTACGGTAGTGACAGAGCTTTACAAACTCCACTACACTGATTATTCCAGAGGTATGAACCTGCAGAGCTCCGCCTCCACGTGAAGAAGACGGAAAGTCCAGATGTGACTCCTGAAGGAAGAAATAACATCTTTCACCGACATTCCACAACATTAAATGTAACTATAAACGGATAAAAAAAGTATGACATGACAGTGGAGTGTGAACAGTAACTCTGCTTCATCACACCATCCCGTCACTCAGGGGTATTTTACTGTAACACACACACACACACACACACACACACACACACACACACACACAGTGTTTATTACTTACTTTTCTCAGACTCAGGTGGGGGGCGTGGCCTAAAGGCAGTCTGAAGGTGGAGATTGTAGTTCATGAATAATTGTTATAATTATATAATTTTCTAACATGACAAAATGGAGTTCTTAAAGCAAACAATGGTGTTTGAAGTCACAAACACACACACA
>CM040470.1:702805-717259 GCA_022758105.1 Pangasianodon gigas
TGAGTGAGTGAGTGAGTGAGTGAATGAGTGAGTGAGTGAGTGAGTGGTTTTTATGGCGCGATGTGGTTTCTGCGTTTGGAGGAAAATAACTTCGCTGCGATGGATCTGTCAGGTGTCCTGACTTTCTCCACGCTTCCCTCGGGTCCTTCAGATGAGGGGCCCTTCTTTACTTTACTCTTCTCTCTCTCTCTCTCTCTCTCTCTCTCTCTCTCTGTGTCTCACTGCTCTCCTGAGAGTTCTACATGTAGTCTGCGACGTTATTAGCGCTGTTATCCGAGCCACACCGGCACATTCCTGTAAAAAAAAAAAAAAAAACCGAAACAGGAAATTCTTCATTGTCACGTGTGAGATGTTCCTTCATCCGTGACGTTTTCCTCACAAACTACATTGCGATGCATCTGGGTTTCTCTCTCTTTTCTCTGAATCTCTGTTTTTGTGTTTTACTCTCCATGTCTGAGAAAAAAGTGAGATCAGCTAGCACCTGACAGCACCCGTGCAACAGGAAGTAGAGGAGGTCAGGCGAACGTCAGAGTCTGACCCCGTAACGGCGCTGAGAAAATCCAGACCTGCTGGTTAGGGAGAAGATTTGGGGGTTGGGGGAACGATGACGAGATGTGTTCAGTGTCTCAGGTTAATGTAGCTAACATGTAATGGAAGCGTATGGCCTCCAGTTTAGCGTGATCACATCAGTGTAGCAGCTGCGTAGGCTAGCACGTTGTGTGTCAGATCTCGACAGTAAAGAAAAAAATGAAATATTTAAGATTAAATGTAAATATTTTAGATGAAGCGAGTTCTATAGCTACACATTGTTATTTGTTTTATTGGATCAAAACAGTTATAACATAACTGTTATTTTGTTGTCCTTAAATAAACTGTAAATAAAACCTGCGTGAGTGAATTCCATGGTGACGTGCGCTGTGTGAAAGAGCGATTAGCCGATCCAGACTCTTTCAGACGCCACTGAGAGTCGAACACGGAGGAAAAACCTCCCTCTAAGGAAGCTGCTCGCTGAGCGATAGAGCGCGAGGCTGAGGGACACGAGCTTCCATGCTGAGGGACACGAGCTTCCACGCTGAGGGACACGAGCTTCCACGCTGAGGGACACGAGCTTCCATGCTGAGGGACACGAGCTGAGGGACACGAGCTTCCATGCTGAGGGACACTAGCTGAGGGACACGAGCTTCCACGCTGCGCTCGCACTGTGATTTCAGCTGAGCTGCGAGTGCTAACTGCTGCGTCCTCATACAGCGTCTGTACGTTTACCTCTCGTTTATTTCTCTACATCATCAACAGCGAGGCAGGAAACACGCAACATGCTGATGTTGTTTTTACTCTAGCGATGATAGATAGATAGATAGATAGATAGATAGATAGATAGATAGATAGATAACTTTTATTCATCCCAGAAGGAAATTCACAATGCCCTGGATCACCTTTTTTTTCGGTTAACCTTTCCATCCTATTTTTTTCTTTCACCTCTCCCTTCATACATACTTCCCCCTTTCTTTCTTTCTTTCTGTCTTTCTTTCTTTCTTTCTTTTACATTAATTGTGGAAATTCAACTAGTCGACTTCCTTTTTTTTAATTACTGGTTTAGTAGTAAAGAAGAATAATTGTGCTGCTACCTCATGATAATGTTTATAAACTTTATTATCATATCCTCACTCTTAGAGTTTTACTTTTCACACTAAACACAATTACGCACAGTAACACACACTAAACACAGTAACACATACTAAACACAGTAACGCACAGTACTGCACAGTAACACAGTAATGCACAGTAACACAGTAACACACACTAAACACAGTTACACACAGTAACACAGTAATGCACAGTAACACAGTAACACACACTAAACACACAGTAACACACACTAAACACACAGTAACACACAGTGACGCAGAGTAAAGCACAGTACTGCACAGGTCACTGGTTTCGTCCAGTCCCACGCGTAACTCCAGCTACCTCACGCTACCTCATGCTACTACAGCCTGATTTACACCCCACGCCTCAGTCACATGACCTACGACTGCTGTAACCAGCAGCCTGTTTCAGTGTAACGCTGCTTCTTTACAGCTTACTGCTTCATGTTCATATAGAAAAACTCAAGCCAAACATAACGTAGGAAAGTTTAAAGTTGCGTTTTGGTAGAAGTTTGAAGCGAGCCGAATGGAACAGCGGGGCGTAAATCACACTGCAGGCTTCAGGTCGCGGCTCTCGCTCAGAGGGTTTGGACTGAGATGAATGAAATCATTATTAATTACATTACAAGAGCTCAGACACGGACATAAATAACGCCGAGGGACCACCATCCAGTGCAGGAGTGTGTGTGTGTGTGTGTGTGTGTGTGTGGGTGTGTGTGTGGGTGTGTGTGTGTGGGTGTTTTCAGTGTCAACACTGTTACATTATTGAATAATAATGAACAAACAGACCTTCTGCTCAGAGAGTGAAAAAGAGCGAGGGAATGAAGATGTTTTTAATCTAAAGAGTTAACTTTATGAACTTTATGCACTTTATTAACTTTATTAACTTTATTAACTAATAACAAATGACTTGAACATTTCAATAACACAAACATGGTGATGTCCAGACTCGCTCTTACAATAACATCGATAGTGAAAAAAAAAGTTAACAAAAACAATTAAGTCATACATGTTAAACACGGAGCTACAAACTGAAAAATAAACACATTCATTACTAAATGAATCTTTGCTAAATGAATCTTTTCTAAATGAATCTTTTCTAAATGAATCTACGCTACGTGAATCCATACTAAATGAATATTTTGTAAATGAATCTTTGCTAAAGTAATCTTTGTAAAATGAATATTTTCTAAATTAATATTTGCTAAATGAATCTATGCTAAATTAATATTTACTAAATGAATCTTTGCTAAATGAATCTTTCCTAAATTAATATTTGTTAAATGAATCTTTGCTAAATGAATATTTTCTAAATGAATCTTTGCTAAATGAATCTTTGCTGATGACCCATATTAATTAGCAGTCGCTTATTAAGCCGCAGATGTCATCGTGCCGCTGAGGTTTTGTGTCGTATTAACGGCCGCCATGTTGCACGTTCACGATTCTGTGACTCTACGAGTTCAAGTGAATCAAACTTTGCCAGCTTTGAATAATTTTGATTCACACCACAGAGAGGCTTCCAGGAAAAATAATCGAGGATCCAAGTGATGGAAATGTTATCAATTATAAACAGATGCACTGTTTCTAGATGGAAACACAAATGTGTGCTCTTGTGAACTGATTCATCTGATTCACTGAAATGAGTCACTTTTAGAAAAACAACTCACTCAGAGTTTTGTGTAGAATTTCAGTGGAGTTTTTATTTTTTAAACAGATGAAAGTGTGAAAGTGTGAAACTTTCTGAAACACACACTGACGCAACGCTGGACAACTTCAATTCACACTGACAGCCGATGATGTCATAACGACAGCCGACCAATCAGCAGCTTCCATTCAACACACACACACACACACACACACACACATACTCGCCTTTCTATCTTTTCTCTCTTTCTTTCCATCTCTAATGTATCCCTTTCTCTCCCTTTCAATTTGCTTTTTTCTTTCACCTCTCCCTTCCTACACACTTCCCCCTTTCTTCTTTCTCTCTATCTTTTTCCATCTTTCTTTCTTTCCTTTTATCCTCTGTTCTTTTTCATCTCTCCTACTTTGTTTATTTTCACCTCTCCCTTCCTACACACTTTCTTCTTTCTCTCCATCTTTTTCCATCTTTCTTTCTTTCTTTTTATCCTCTGTTCTTTTTTATCTCTCTTACTTTGTTTTTCTCTTTCATGTCTCCCTTCATACACACTTTCTTCTTTCTTCTTTATTTCCATCTTTCTTTCTTCTTCCTGTATTTTTAGTTAATTTATCTTCTTCATGATTTCCTTGTTTTTTTTTCATCCCTTTATCCATACTTTCTTTCTCTCCATCCTTTCTGCCTTTCTTTTAGTTCCTACATCCTTTTTTGTGTCCTTTCCTTCGTCCCTCCCTCTCTCCAGACTTTCTTTTTCTTCCTTTCTTCCTTCATCACTTCATAGAGAAACTGCTGAGATTTAAAAACATGATATTAAAAAAAAATCTTTCTTTAATCCCTCCATCAGTTTCACTTTTATTACCAGTGCAGAACTCTACAGTTAAACAAGTTCATTTTATATTTCTATATTTACTGGAGAATCTTGAAGATGATGAAGATGAAGATGATGAAGATGGTGATGAAGATTCTTCTTCTTCTTCTTCATTTGCACACTGCTCTCCTCAGCCCCAGTGACACAGGAAGCAGCTGCTGAAAATCTTTTCACCTCCTGCTGGAGGAATAAAAACACACGGTCAGCGAGGAGGCGAATAAAAGTGGAGACGTGTTTGTTGACTTGGTTTTTTGGGCCGTAATTTTGGCGTCCGCTGCTGACGCGCTTCAGCAGAACCTGGGGTTTTATTTTAAAGACCTCCTTTTCAATGCCGTCGCAGGAGTCAGAGGAGCCGCTGGACAAATTCAGCCTCGGTCACTGGACAAACAAATAACATTCCTGCGTCCTTTCGATCCGGACCCGCGGCCGCGTCCTATTTAAACCCCATCCTGTTTATCGAACGCCGCTCATTTTAATGCTGCAGTGTTCAAACATTTATTCAGTAGGGAGCGAGGAGAAGGGCGCGCTTTATTCAGGGCCACGGGGGACGGAGTGTGTTTCTTTATCTCTCGCTCTTCCACCCTTCCTGGTCAAGCACACTTCATCGAGAAGCCTTTTCTAGTGACGAGAGCTCTGTGTGTGTGTGTGTGTGTGTGTGTGTGTGTGTGTGTGATTATCTGTTTATAGCACTAATTACACACTGAGGTCAGAAGAGGTCGAGTGTCCCATGTGCCCTACGTTCCGCCCAGACGATACCGAGACGCCAGCAACCGGAAAAGATTATGTCTGCGTCCCAAATGTCCTAGGGCCCTATTTTCAAAAGCTTCTATATTTCTAGGGCCCTATTTTCAAAAGCTTCTATGTTTCTAGGGCCCTATTTTCAAAAGCTTCTATGTTTCTAGGGCCCTATTATCAAAAGGCTTTATGTTTCTAGGGCCCTATTTTCAAAAGGCTTTATGTTTCTAGGGCCCTATTTTCAAAAGGCTTTATGTTTCTAGGGCCCTATTTTCAGGCTCTATGTTTCTAGGGCCCTATTATCAAAAGTCTCTATGTTTCTTGGGCCCTATTTTTCCAGGGTCTCTATTCCCAAGGCCCTGTATTTTCAGGGCACTATATTTCTAGGGTCCTTTGTTTCTAGGGTTCTATATTCCCAGGGCCCTACACTTATAGGGTGGTTTGTTTCAAAGGCCCTATATTTCTAGGGCCCAATGCTTCAGGCGCCTTTCTTTCTAGTGCCCTAATTTTCCAGATTGTTCTTTGCTCCAAGGCATCCTGACACATCCTTAAGAGTCTATGTTCCCTATATTTCTAGGGCCCTATGTTTGTAGGGTTACTTGTTCCAAGGGCCAAATATTCTCCAGACCGTATATTTCCAGGGTTCTGCATTCCTGTTGTTCTAAAGACTCTGTATTCCTATGTCTCTATATATAAATGGCTTGAAAGATAGATTTAAAGTCGCATGTGTTAGTTAGCTAGCTAAGGTGTTTTAGCTAGCTAAGGTGTGACCCTTTGACCTTGACTTTCCTGTAACGTAGAACGTAGAACTGAGGGAACATGAGGCTCTGGGATACACGTACGTTCTCCTGAATCAGTCACTGTGCAGTGATTTATCTCTCTATTTTTAGCGACTCTTCGGTGAGACACAGCGATCAGTCCAGCTATCACGCTAATAAAGAGTTTTCTATCCAGTGTTGGCGTTTGGGACGAGGCCGATTTGGATTCCATTCATTTAGAAAAGCATCTGTAAAACGTGTGAACTCTGCGGTCGAAGATGAATCTGTTGTTTACGTGATTCTGCTAGTAATCAGTGTGAGCGCGGTGACAGACGTGCCGCTCAGGATGTTTTTACTCCATCTGTATCGAATCCTGCGAAAAAAAAATATTTGGACATGAATAACGCTGCATAAAACGACATTTCATAATATTTTCAGAAGATTTTGCCCAGACGTATTTTTTTTAAAATCCATTTTTAAACGTCAGTCTGCTAAGGAGACGCTTTGTAAAGTCCGTGAAAAACAGAACCGCGATCAAATCACATTATGATCCTAATCTGGGCTGGGAATCTGCGGCACATGAGCTTAATTCGATCCACATCGTTTCATTACACACACAAAAAAAAACACAAAAGAAAAGAAATGATCAAAGGCTTCGGCCATGTATTGAAAAATGAAAAGATAGAAACGGCTGCCAGCTTGAGCTCGAGCCCCGCGACGGACGAAACCTCCGAAGAACGAAGAAAACATGGAAGTGATCACGTTTCATTAACATTCACTCCTCTGCAGGCTGCTGAATGTCGTCAGGTGTTGATTCATTCTCTAGAACAGCAGCTCTGACAGTAGCGCAGGTTTATACTAATGCACTCGTTCTGATACGTTATCGTTTCCATAGCAACAGCCAGTTCACAGCGACGCTCGTCATCGCTGACATGGTGAAGGAGTCTCCAGTGTCAGCGCTTGGTAACACTCGGAGGTAAAGCTGTAACGGAGACACAGTGTTTTAGGTTTTTTTGTGTAATTGTTTATTAAAATGCACGTTTTTGATATCATCATCATCATCATTACAAACACAGACAGGAAACAATATTAGCCAATAATTTCACACCATATTCATTTGGACACGCCCACTTTTCTTTAACAATCCAATCAAATGTCGCCAGGTAAAACCAAAATCCATCCGTACGCTGTTTTCTCATTTCACTCATAATTGTGTTACATTTACAAAAGAAAAAAAATTGTGTTATGATTTCCATTAGCTAGCTAGCTAAAGTTATCTAAGTTAGCGAGCTGGGTGAAGTGCTAGTGATGTAGCCACGCTGTTATTACAAACCAATTAAAATCTCTGGATGTATCTTGACTCCGCCCACTTTTTACACTTTTATTTGAAAGTATGAGATGCGGATTATACAGAAAGATCCAGAGTAACGGGCGGATTTGTGTCTCAGCTCTTCGTGTAACAGCAGCTTCGGTGTTTTTGTTTCGTTCTGCTTCACAGCGGCGTGGAAATTTCAGCTTTGTGAGAAAAGCTTTTAATCTGAGCGACGTTATCAGGAGAAAAGGCGACAGGCGGCGCAGACAGGAAGTGCCCTAGATGAGAGTTTTAGGCATTAGCTCATAGTTACTGAATAACTGCACACTCAAGTGTGACACAGCGGGAACAACCCAAGGGGTGTGTCCTAATCCACATTCTTCATCAACTGTAGCCTATATAGTGAACAGAGTGTGTGGTTTGGGACACACCCACAGTGGCCTAATGAAGGTGTTTGTGTGCCCTATATAGTGAATAGTGTGCGTGGTTTGGGACGCGCCCACAGTGAATTGATGAAGGTGTTTGCGTGCCCTATATAGTGAATAGTGTGTGTGGTTTGGGACGCGCCCACAGTGAATTGATGAAGGTGTTTGTGTGCCCTATATAATGAATAGTGTATTTGGTTTGGGACACACCCACAGTGTATTAATGGTGGTGTTTGTGTGCCCTATATAGTGAACAGAGTGTGTGGTTTGGGACACAACTACAGTATATTAATGGTGGTGTTTGTGTGCCCTATATAGTGAACAGAGTGTGTGGTTTGGGACGTGCCCACAGTGAATTGATGAAGGTGTTTGTGTGCCCTGTATAGTAAATAGTGTATTTAGTTTGGGACACACCCACAGAATACCCATAATGCAGTGCACAGTTTTAAATTTCCATCCCTAATTCTAAAGGATATTACACTTAATAAAAACCCAAAACAAATCCAGTTTTAGTGCATTAAAATCTGATATCCGTCACTAAATGCTTCGGAATTGCCGTGTTTGCGAAACCTGATGCTCCGATTTTTCCTCTTCATCAAAGAGCTCCGTGGTTTTGTCCACATTCCTGCTTGGCTGATTTGTTTCTGCGTTTTTTTTGTAAATTATTAGCAGGCCGAGGACGGGGACGTGTGCGGTGCTGTGTGAGAACTAAACCTCTTCAGTGCAACACCGGGCCTCGTCTCACACGACAGCGTCGTCTCCTCGTCACTCGCTGCCTCTTTCTGCAGTAAATTAGGTTTGGACTTGAAGAGGAAGGAAAAATAAAAGCTGCTCTTGTTCTCGAGTGAAACATGGAGTGCTGCAGCATTCTCTCTCTCTCTCTCTCTCTCTCTCTCTCTCAGCTTCAAGAGAAAAGGACGTGTTTTTGCCAGTTAGACGACTCCAGGCCAAATATGGCTGACTGTAGGCACAGTGTGTTTTGGGCCAAAAGTTGCCTGACTGTAAAACATGTTTAAGGATTTTATGTCTTTGGAATCTCCACCAAAAATAATTCATAATTTTGTTGACGTGAACTAAAATAAAAAATGATTGTCCAAACCCTTTTGAGAAATGATAGCTAAAGAAATCAACCTTGTGCTCAGAATCCGTGACTAAATGTAATGATGTCAGAAACGGTCGATTTGCACTGACTTTGGAAATGAGTTTACGTGATTATAGAAGGGAACGATGAGACGCGAGAGGGACAAAAAAAAATTCAAAGGGATATTTTTAGTTAAACAGAAACAATAGATCCTTGTTTTATATACATACGTAAAAGTAACGTTAAATAAATTGTATCGTATCTAATCACGCACCACAAAAACAACTCAAGTGGCTGCGTTTCTTTTATTTTTTTAGAATTTTAGAATTCTGGATTGTGATTGGTCGTCAGGTGTTGATTAATTCTCTATAACAGCAGCTCTGACAGTAGTGCAGGTTTATATTAATGCGCTCGTTCTGATACGTTATCGTTTCTATAGCAACAGCTCATTCACAGGGACGTGTACAGCGGACGCTCCACATAATCGGCTTAAAAATCAATCACTGATGTGGTGAAGTTTCCTGTAAGGAGATGTTTATTTAACATTTATGGAAGGAGTCTCCAGTGTCAGAGGTAAAGCTGTAACTGCTCTAAGTTTTCCGACGTCTTCAGGACAGAGGAGTTTACGTTTCTTTGCGGTTTCTCAGTAACATGCGTAACAAGCTGCGATTTTTTTTGTCTTGAAGAGAGAGAATAAAGAGAGGCTGGTGAGGGAACGAGTGTTTATAGCTGCTATAACGTAAGTGACAACAGGAACTAACTTGAATTTAACTATAAACTGATAAAAAGTCTGATGTGTCGTTCCTTATAAATAAAACTGTAATAGTTGTGAGATTGCTGTGGTGTAAGAGGAATAAAACACGTGCTGTTAGAGGACAGTAATAACTTTGAGGTGGAAACAGTAACTCCGCTTCATCAAATCACTCCGTCACTTAGTATTTTACGTATTTATGTTAATTTATGTTAACTTGGGAACGCCCACTTTTCTTACAATCCAATCAAATCTCACCAAATAAAACAAAACTTTAAGAGAAGGAGTCCACAGTAAGACGACTCTGTAGGAGCTGAGTTTGACATTTTCCCGTTTTCTTCAGTGTTCGTGGTCTGAGTCCTGCGTCTGCGTTGAGTCCGGAGTATCAGTAAAATCTCTGGTCACACAAACCCCCAGGTCTCAGCATGAGTCGAGTCGTCACTGCTGATTTAATGCTGCTGGATCTTCAGGAGTCTGGTGCAGATTAGCTTTGAGAAGATAACACTGATGTTCAGGCCTCCACAGGCCTTTAACCCTCACACTGACCTGCAATAAACACCAGAGCTGAGCCACAGGGGCTCCAGAGAACCATGTTCTGCCCCGGAGTACTGCAGGTCAGCTGGGATTCCCACTGAGGTGTACACTCAGAGAAGAAACAAACAGGTTCCTCAAGGGTTCCTATGGATGGTAAATGGTTCTAGCTTCCTAAATCTTGTTTTGTTGGGAAAAAGGAAACCTTCTGGTCTAAGCAGCTAACTGAAGAAAGCTGCTAGAATGCATGAATCAAAAAAACCTGGAGGGTTCTTCAAGTGTTCCTGATGAGATCCCTGAAGAAATCCTGGTGAAGCTTTACATTGTAAAACATTTTCACAATTATATTTTGGTCACTTTGGGCTTTTTTACATGGCACAAAGCACATTCTTAGAAAAAAACAAAAACGATTTAAATCTAGAACCTTAAAGTGCTCAGTTTGTCCCTCTGGTGGAACAAACAAGAGACGGTTCCAAGTAGGACTTCTTTAGGAAGCTAAGAATTCCAAACCAGGAAAGTCTTGCTGCTAGGAGTGTTCTTCAAGGCTCTAGCTTTCTAATGGGTTTCTACTTAGAACCTTTTGTGAAGAGAAAACCCTCGGCTATACACAGAACCTTAATGGGTTCCTCATTAATGGTGTTAAATTTATTTTTTTCCCCCTAAAACTGTACTGGAACTTTTTAATCCCCAGAAGTTTTTATCCCCAGTGTGCTTTTTTTCCAGCATTGGCCAGGAGTCCAGTTCTAATTTTCCTACGTGTACCGTTTTCATTTTTAACTCTGAGTACCGGTATCAGAAACCATGTACCAGCTCTCCTGTTGTAAAAACAAAATGAAATATTTTTAAAATGATCATTCCAGAAGATTTCTTATTGTTCTAAAGTGGAGAAAAAGAAGCTGTGGAGTGATGTGGAGATGCTGGTACCGATCTAATCTCAGCTGATATCAGGTTCTTGCCAATTTCTAGAATTTTCTTTTTTTTTAATTCTGCTATTTATTGGAAAATGTTGGGATACAGTCTGGATATTCTGTTGTCAAAGCGAGTAAGGCTTCAGATCCACCATCATTAGACCTTCCTTTATTTTCTCTACTCTCTTAAAAATAAAGGAGAAATCTTTAAATCTGGAACTCCTAAGAGTTCTTTAGTTGTTCCCTTTTTAGAGAGAACCTTTAAAGGTTTTCCTATCAGAAAGTTTCCATGTGGAAGCTATGAATCATTAACTCTCTTTAGAAGAGCTGCAGTAGAAGCCGAGTCCGTCTCTCCTCACAGTGGGAATGTGTTCAGATCCCCGGCGCTCCCGCTCGTCCCGGGTGCCAACACACAGGTTACAGGGGTCACCTTGATGTCTGTGACCTTTGACCCCAGGCTCTGAGGGTGGGCGAGGTTCTCTTTCTGCTCCTGGGAGCTTTCTCTGACCTGAAGGTGAAGGTGAGGAGGGCAGATCAACCAAAAATAAAACTATTTCTTTTTCTTATTATCCGGAGTTTCTACGAGTTTGAATTCCGTTATTCCCGTTCCTTCACTGCACACGTTCCTGACCAGCGGAAGCTCGGAGAACCGCTGAAGAACCTCAGAGCAGAGCGGAGAACATTTCAGTCTTCAACATTATAACACAAAGCCCGGTCTCGGTTATAATAATTCATATTTCTGTTACAAAAATAAACCTGATATCTGGAATTTTATAAATAAATATATAACTTTTGATTTAGTTTGAAGCGACCTGCATCTAATGACCAAACGTGGTTATTTTGGATATAAATAACTTTAAATAAGTTTCATGTGATTTATTTTTTAAACTTTAAACTTCCTCAGTTATTGAATAATCGTGTTTAAAGGAGAAATGATTTTAAATATAAATATCTGAACAATAATCTGCTTTATAATGCTTCATATCTCTGACTGTAAAAAAGATGTTCTGCTAATTTAGATTTATACCGAACACATGTTTATAAAAAATCACTCTGTGTGTGTGTGTGTGTGTTTAGGATTAGAGAGACCAAAAGTGGATTTCATTACACAGTTCTGTTCTGTGTTTAGCAAAAACAGGCAGATAGACAGATAAAAGGACAGACAGACACAAACAGATACACAGATACACAGACAGACTTAACTTCAGTTACTCATTACTCTAAGTTCTTCTGGATAACGGTGTGTGTTAAACACTGTTAATGTGAAATATAAATGACAGACAGACAGACAGAGAGACAGACAGACAGTTAGAGAGACAGACAGACTATTACATAGAAAGACACAGTTATACAAACAGATTGTTCGAGGGAAAGACTGTTAAATAGACATGCAGTTAGATAGACAGACAGATAGACAGTTAGACAGATAATTAGATAATTATCTAGAATTATAGCTAGCCTGATAGACAGATAAACTGAGAGACAGACAGATAGCTAGATAGACCAATAGCTAGACAGACAGCTAGAAACATAAACAGACAGACAGACAGGTAACTAGAGAGAAAGACAGACAAAAGTATAGACAGACAGAGGCAGACTGATAGACAGACAGCTATCCAATTGATAGACAGATAGACAGATAGCTAGACACAAAAAGCTAAACAGATACACAGACAGACTTCACTTCAGTTCTCATTACTCTAAGTCGTTCTGGATAAGGGCGTGTGCTAAACACTGAGAGACAGTGAGACAAACAGATTGTTAGATAGATGGACAGATTGTTAAATAGACATGCAGTTAGATAGACAGACAGATAGACAGTTAGACAGATAATTAGACACTCTGATACAGTGGGCAATTAATTAGAAGTATGGCTAGACAGACAGACAGATAAAATAAGAGACTGACAGACTGACAGACAGATAAAATAAGAGACAGACAGATAGCTAGATAGACCAATAGCTAGACAGACAGCTAGAAACATAAACAGACAAACAGATAACTGGAGAGAAAGACAGACAAAAGTATAGAGAGACAGATGTAGACAGAGGCAGACTGATAGACAGACAGCTATCCAACTGAAAGGATAGATAGATAGACAGACAGATAGAGACATAGACATATAAAAAGGATAGACAGACAGTTAGACAGATTTATGGATTTTATCTTTTGAATTTACAGTTTAATTAGACTTTATTATTGGACTTTATTATTGGATTTTATAACAGCGCTGGTGATTTATTATCGTATAATCACACGCTGCTCATTTCCGTGTCCTTTTACACTCATGAGGAAAACAGACGGGATTTTTTTTGGGGGGGGGATTTATGTAAGATCAGAGCTCGGTTTATTCATTTGGAAAGTAATTTATAAATCTCTTGGTGTGTGTTATTCATTTCAGCGCTCGCTGGTTCTCAGAACATTCTTCTGCAGTTCAAAACAAAACCCAGCAGTGAGCATGTGACATTAATCCTGCGGTTCTCCATCAGACGGGGCTTCGGTTTACGCTAATCGCTTACATTTCTTACACAATATCATCACAGTATTGTGCATTAAAAAAGGAGTGTTTGCCCCAACACACTGCCTGTGTACACAGCCTCGTATTAAAGAGATGACGGGAGAGTGACGATGTACTGACGTGTCCACGACATGCCACAGTTCTGCAGCATTCTTTAGATTCTGTTAGTAACTTTATTTCAAAATAGAGATTAGCGCCAAATCTATCGAATTTCTGAGCAGCGAATGTCCTGAACATGATACGGCTCTCCAGCTCTCCAGCTCTCCAGCTCTCCCGCTCACATCACAGCTGCTCTTTCGCTAAGAGTTGAGAGAGCAGGTTCACTCCACTCACCCCCAGTGTGTAAAGCAAGCAACCAATCACTGATCAGCATTGTACCTAATGACTAATCACTGATCAGCACTGTACCTAAAGACGAATCACTGACCACCACTGTACCTAACGATTAATCACTGACCACCACTGTTCCTAACGATTAATCATTAACTGCCATTGTTCCTAAAGACTAATCACTGACATCATTGTTCCTAAAGACTAATCACTGACCACCACTGTACCTAAAGACTAATCACTGATCACTGTTGTTTGCCCTCCTGTGCATTTTTTGTTCTGCTCTTAGTGTCTTCGGAAAATCTTGTAATTTGATATGCAAATGATCACGACAAAACAATTAATATGAAAATTAGTCTATGACATCATCCAAGCGATCGCTGAGAAGAGTTAGCGGCACTGCCCTGAAAGGCGGGAATTTTAAAACGACAAATTTCAGCCCAAACTTCCACCTAAATCACAGCTTTTGTAGAAAAGAGAACCACAAATTTTTCTTTATATAACCAAAGGATGAAATGTCATTCCTTTCGTTTGGCTTCAATGCTTCAGTGCACACACACACACACACACACACACACAGAGAATGCTAACGGATTTAAAGCACTAAACTCTTTCACACATGTACGTGTCAGCCGTGTGTTCTGGTTAGGAGCAGTGTTAACGCAGCAGGACTGATGGAGAGCAGAACGCCGCTCTGAAATCCTCCCACTGAGCTTTAAAACACCGGCGTCTCTTTAAGGAGGACGAAACACGCTGACCTCCTCCGTCTCACAAATACCTCAGTGTTGCTTCTAACATCTGTTCCTCAAACTTCTCCTCAGCGCTAAGCGCTCTCAGGAGACCTGCAGATACGGAGGATGAATATTTACATGACTTTTATATCAGCCATATTTTCCTTTTATTTTCTCTTCCTGATATTTTCTCTGACAACAGTAAGAATAAGGCCATGTCT
>CM040470.1:727867-757140 GCA_022758105.1 Pangasianodon gigas
TGGGAAAACCATTTCAGCTTTGTGGTTTTAAACACTGACTGAAATCAGATCCTGTTAAAATTGAACTGAATTGAACAGAGAGACAGAGAGAAAGAGCGAGAGAGAGAGAGAGAGAGAGAGAGAGCAAGAACGAGAGAGATACAGAGAGAGAGAGAAAGAGAGAGAGAGCAAGAACGAGAGAGAGAGAGAGAGAGAGAGAGAGAGAGAGAGAGAGAGAGAGAGAGAGAGAGAGAGAGAGAGAGAGAGAGCAAGAACGAGAGAGATACAGAGAGAGAGAGAAAGAGAGAGAGAGCAAGAACGAGAGAGAGCGAGAGAGAGAGAATGACAGAGAGAGAGAGTGAGAGAGAGAAACAGGGAAAGAGAAAGAGAAACAGAGAGAGAGTGAGACAGAGAGAAGGAGAGATACAGAGAAAGAGAGAGAAAGACGGAGAGAGAGAACGACGGAGAGAGAGATAGAGAGAGAGAGAGAAAGAGAAACAGAAAGAGAGAGAGAGAGAGAGAGACAGAAAATCATTACTGTCATTAAATAACAGATTTTTTTTTTATGAATAATAAACTGGATGAACTGAGTACACTGAACTAAAAAAAATTCTGACTCCACCTCACACGAGCTCGTTATCGCTAAATCCCACATAAACAGGAAGTGGGCCGATGAGAAACGGATTGCTTCCTTTTTCCTCTCCGGCTGTATATGCACGAGGCCTCGGGGGGAAATTAGTGAGTTTTCATGTTTTCAGGGCTGCTCAGCAGATGAGTTTGTTTCAGGTAGAACGTGTCCCAGGACACCACATGAAAAATTCAACACCTTTCACACACGTGTTCCAGCGAGACCTCGGTGTTAAAAAAATGCTGTTACTCTAAACTTTAGTGCACCGTGCATGCTAAACTAAACCGTACACTTCTGTGACTCGTGAGCTACATCAGATTCAGAACTCCAGCGCAAAATTAAAGAAGGAAAAGTTAGTCACAGAACATATTTTAACAGATCAGGACATGCAGAGAAATTCCCTCAGGTGTCCCTCAGGGCTCTGTACTCGGACCGCTCCTTTTACTCTTTACATGCTTTCCTTTTGGTCACATGATCCAGCAACACGATATACAGAAAAACACGTGTTCATTAAGATGTTAAAGCCAAAAAAAAAAAAAAAAAAGTGGCAAACATGTGACAAATAAAATTAAAAATGTTCATTTTAATAGTTAAAGCGAGATCATATGGCAATTATTTACACTAAATGTCAAAGCTATAAACTTCCATTACTTCCATCAAAATTAAAGAAGCCAAGCTGGTAGTGAATGTCTGGATGTGTGTGTGTGTGTGTGTGTGTGTGTGTGTGTGACCAGGTCACTCACTGAAAGCACTGTAAATCATGCCTCTGTCTCCTACCGTATCCCGAGGCCGCAGAATTCCGTCCCTTCCCGTCGGTTTGGAATTTGACCGCACGCGCTTTGATTGATCGTTTGTTTGCTTTGCACGATTGTGTTTTTGATAATGTGTAAAACGCCGGCCCGCTCGTCTTCCCCTTCCGCACACAAACGGCAGCTTTGTGAGGCGCATTTTGTACAGCCGGGGTTCAAAGACATCCGAGCCCGAGAGCATCTCTTATAAACAGAGCGCCGAGCAATCAGAGTCTCTATACCCGCTTTGTTGTGGTTTAATTAAAATCTGCATGAAGACAGAGACAGCGTTTCAGGGCTGACCGCAAAGAAATACCCTGTAATGAACTTCATAAGCGTGTCCAAATATCATCAGGGCTTCTATCATCATCCTCATCATCATCATCCTCATCATCATCCTCATCAGTGCAGTTCTGCAAACCCTCGCTGTGTAAATATCACACTATTTACACACTCTATATAACAGGAATACACAGAAGGGCTGAAAGTACAGAGTGATGGGATTCTGGTGACCTTCGTTTGCACCCCTCAAGGTCAAGGTCTCATTAGTAATGATGCTAACGAGTGCTTGAAGTCTTTCTCACCTAAAACTTCCACACAGCGAGACTTCCTGTTATATATAAACATCACCTACACCTTACCGCGTACACTGACAACACTCAGCGTTATTTACGAGAGCCGCCATCTTGGACAACATTTTCTTGGTATTACACTGCTCCGTAGACTCCGCCCCACACCCTAGGCCCCACCTTCAAGGCCCCGCCTCCATTTGTAGTTTGAAGCAAGTATACAACATTTGGACGAGGTTTTACAAAAAGCCGTCATCGTCCATCTTGGAATTATTTTCTCATTTAATGCAGTTGGGGATCGCTCCACCCCTTAAGCCCCGCCCACTAAAATCTGAACATGCTGGAAAGGAATCACAGCAGGAAGTGATGCGTATGTGTAAATATGGACTTTCACTCCTTTTTTAAACAATCATGTTCATGTTAATATTTTATTATTATTTGAAATTATTTACTCTAATGTTATAAACATAGACACTATTATTTATCAGGTCGAGAGAGAAAGAGAGAGAGACTGAGAGAGAGAGACAGATAGATAGAGAGAGAGAGAGAGAGAGAGAGAGAGAGAGAGAGAGAATTTTGAATTTTCAAAAGACCTTTATTACAATTACTAAAAAAATTCTTCTAGCAATTCTCACTTTGTTAAAAAAAAAACAAATTAATATGACAAAAATAAAATCAAATACAAAACACACACACACACACACACACACACACATATATATATATGTTAAAAGGTATACAAACTGTAACTTATCGTCAATAACTTCACACAAAGCCCCTTTATAACAAGAAATCAAATAATAAGAAAAAAGAGAGAAAGCGAGAGAGGGAGAGAGAGCAAGAGAGACGAAAGAGAGGTACACAGAGAGAAAGAGAAAGAGAGAGAGAGAGGGAGAGAGAGACAAAAGAGAGGTACATGGACAAAGAGAGAGGGAGAAAGCGAGAGAGAAGGAGGGAGAGAGAGAGAGAGTCATTACTGTAATTGAAGTGTAATTGTCTCTGATTTCATGCCAGCTTAATATTGGCTCGCGTTTCTGTAACTGATCTCCACCTCGTGAACTTTTCTTTTCCAAACATGATTTAATGTCCATCTAATAAATCCTTTAATTCAGCACAATCTCATAAAGTCCAGTGTTGTGAGTATATTTCTGTTAATCGCTGTTAAACGCCGGGAACGACTCCATGTGTTATCTACAGTGATGTCAGTTTCAGAGCCAAAGTATTCTTCAGTCATTCCAAAAAAATAAAGAAATAAATAAAAAATCGCTGCTCGGCGTTCAGATTCTGATCCGGATCATTTCATTCGATTTTTTTTTTAATGTGATTTCTATGTGACCGATCACTGCTGAGATGCTAAAGCAAATTAAAAATGATTTTTCCAACACATGCTTGGCGCAGTTTTCGTAAAGAAAACCAGGTTTATGTGACAGAGATGACGTTTAAGACGAGTGTGAGTAATAACGTGAAATAAAGACCACAAATCAGACGTTAGAGTCGTGACTTTATCTCTTCTCCATCAGCATGTCGAGCGACTTTCGATCAGTAACGTTGTTTTTAATCATTACCCGAGATGACGAGACGATGAACTGCAGCGTTTTAAAAGTCAAATCTAAAGAGACATCCTGCTGGAGCGACGGGACGTCCAGCGCTCGGGGGTCTCGAGCTGCAGGAAATCAGGAAATCCCTCTGACAAAGCAATCGGAGGACAGGAATGTTGGCACGGCTCATCTCTGAGCCCCTCACACACCCCTACATGTGACCGCTAATGGAATGCTCCGTCCAGGGGTGAAGCAAGGTGGCTGGTTTTACCCACAGCGCTAATCTCCACTTGGCAGGCTGATATGAAAGAAAAGAAGGCAATATATACGGCTAATGATGTGTTACGCCAAAATGGACTCCCTGACGTGAAACCTGATGCTAACATTTTCATTTTAAGTGTCCAGAGTGATGCGTTATAACACAGCCTTTTCGGAAAGAAAGAAGTGTATCGCCACGTTATTCAATACATTATTTTATTTCCAGTCTTTTCAGTGATAGCTAAATTCCAAGCTAGGTAACTATTCTAATGACAGCGCCCTAGTGTAGCGCTAATCACATCGCTTTGTTTAAGTAATAAACACTGTGTGTGTGTGTGTGTGTGTTACAGTAAATAAGCTACTGTTTATCTTTTTTTGTTGTTTTATTCCTCTGATACCACAAGCAGACATTTTATCCATTTATAATAACATTTAATGTTACTCTAAAAAACTCTGCTTGTTACGCATGTTACTGAGAAACCGCAAAGAAGCGTAAACTCCTCTGTCCTGAAGATGTCGGAAAACTTACAGCAGTTACAGCTTCACCTCTGACTGTTACAAAGCGACGTTTACGTGGAGCGTCCGCCGTACACGTCGCTGTAAACGAGCTGTTACTATAGAAACAATAACGTATCAGAACGAGCTCATTAATTATAAATAAACCTGTGATTTGCAGCTGCACTACTGTCAGAGCTGCTGTTATAGAAAACTAAACAACACCTGACGACCAATCACAATCCAGAACTCAACAGTGCTGTTTTATAATTTTTTGTATAGCTCTGTTAGCTAGCTAGCTATTTACATATGTTTAATAAAGCATTTGTTTTCTGTGACCTTCACGAGGTGAGAAGGATAAACCGAGGGTGTGTCTCAATCAGCTCGCTCGCTCGCTCGGTGGTGAATCAGTAGATCGTGTGCAGGAGTTCAGGCACTAGGACCCTGTCTCACTACACACTGTGATGCTGATGACTCAATTCCCGTCGCCATGACGACGTACTCGCGCTGTAAAACGTCACCGCTGGCGTTTATCACCAACAGGCAGGACCGATATTTTTCTGACGTTATATGTCGTATAAATTTGTTAGCTTAATCACACGTGTTTCTGTCACGGTGCTTCACGCAGGATCGTAGCTCGCTAGTGGATTTATTTAAATCATTAAACACTTAAAAGTTGTTAGACTCAAACACACCGTATACAGAACGCCAAATAAAGTTAAAATCTCTAACGTAAGTAATCATCTGAGAGCTACAACAACGATAACAAGCTCCTGACGTTTGTAGATGAAGTTGGCTGAGAGTTCGTCCGCCATTTTGTTCGAGCTGAGAGGTTTCAGAAAATATGACGTCATTTCCTGTAAGGGAACGTAGCGAGCGTCAATGCTCCCTGGTTTTTGTGGTGCATTGTGGGATTTTTTAGGGAGCGAACGTTCCAGTGCATTGGAAGCATTTTGCCCTTAAAATGGCCGCCTCCCTGATCAGCGCCCTGAGTACTGAACTAGCGAGCTGAGTGAGATGCAGCCCGAGAAACATATCTGACTTTTAGATAAATCAGTTGAGCAGAAAATCTGCTTGTATAAAGACACAAACTTTTTTTTTTTTTAAAGAAATGAGCAGCTTTTCTATTACATTTGGCGGTTGTTAATGTCAAGCGCTGTATGCGAGTGTTGTTGGCGAGCTAATTTCCCCCGCAGAATCGCTACAACCTCTGATTTTCCCACAGCTGAGTAATTATCGGGTCCAGGATTCTCAATCACACACGACAACTGAAACACAGACTCTCTCTCTCTCTCACACACGACTAAAAAAGGCACTTGTTTATCCTCCTTTCCTCCTATTGAGGCTAAATTAACGAGAGAATCAGTCTCACGTTAAACGTTAGCATATGCGTCCAGGAAAACGAGGCGAGAAGGGCTATGGGACACAGAGACATTGGGACAGAATTGAGTGTGATTTGACTGTTTGCTATCAAGTACAGTAGCTGGGTTTACTTCTGAGTTCTGATTAGCAAAAACACCCTCAAGCTAGCTAACGTTGGGTAGCAAGTGCTTAGCATTTCACGGGCTAGTTATTGGAGTCTTAATATACCTTAGATAAATCCAGATTATCTTCATATATATATGTAGCTAGTTATGAAAAGCTTTTATTAGCTGAATGTATATTTAATAAGAGCTAGCTGGAAGAATGTTAGCTAGCTATAAGCCAGCGTTAGCATTACGTAGGGGAGTTGTGGAAGCTTCTAATGGAAGATTCCCAAAATATTAATTTATTAGATACGTTGGGATAAAACTGTGATATTTAAAAGAAGCTTTTATTAATGAAATATATATTTAATAAGAAACAGCGAGCACCAAAATCCCCAAACTTGGGGGGCATGTTAGCTAGCAAGTGTTAGCTACCTATATAGACACTGCTTATGATTACTTGAGCTAGTTCTGGATGTTCACACAAAATCTTAGATACTTTGGGATAAAAACTGTAATTTGATAGTTATTATATGTTTTTATTAACTAAACATACAGTATAATCAATAAGTTAGCTAGTTAGCAAAATCGTTCGCTAAGTATAAGAACTTTAGCTAGGTATGAGACAGTGTGTAGCATTAGGTAGGCTAGTTATGTCTAGTTAAGTCTGTCTCAGCCAAAATCTTAATAATCTTAATAAATAAATATTCAAATAAAGCTGTGCTTTGATAATTATCTTAACCCTTTCATATGTAAATTATTTATATGCATTTTCAGATTCTTTTCATTTTTACTTAAAATCGCTGGATATATGAATTTCGATTGTAAATATCACTTATATCTGAAATAATAAAGAAATTAATCTTCCAATGTCCAACATTTTTAACATTCAAGTCAATATGTAATGCTGAAGACCAGAATGATAGAAAATATCATTTTTGAACATTTTAGGGACACAAGGAGGTAAACAAACAAACAAACAAACAAATAAACAAACAATTAGTTTTGTTTTTTTTAATCAAAGGCGTTCAGTCGAGTCTGACACAAAAAACATTTTTTAAAAACTCTATTTATTTATTTATTTATTTATTTATCTATCTATTTATTTATTTATGTGGAAAGCTAGTAAAGATTGAGAATGACAAAAAAGCTTACAGAGCTACAGAAGTTTACAGTAATTTACAGTAACGCTCTCAAGTGATTTGTAGGTTATTTACGTCTTATTTTCCTAAAATATATTTTAAAAAAAAGAGGCTTAAATTGACAGACTGTACGTATGGACACTGTGCATGTATGTAACTAGTTATAGAAAACTTTTATTAACTAAATAAGTGTTTAATAAATGTTTAATAAGTGTTTAATAAGTGCTAGCTAGCAAAAATCTCTCACAGGAAATTCCCAAAGTGGAAGACCGTTAGCTAGCAAGTGGTAACAGTTGGATAGCAAGTGCTTAGCATTATGTAGGATAGTCACAGAAGTTTGTCTAATTAGCTAATATTTAATACATCTTAGATAAATTTGGATTAAAGCTAGCTAGCAAAAATCCCCCAATTGAAAGGGTTTAGCAAAAAAAAAAAAACAACAACACAGTGCTTAGCATCAGTTAAGCTAGTTTCGCTATTTGTATTTAGCCACGTTTTAACAAGAAGCATACGAGAAACATTTAATGCACAATGTACAAATTATTTATTTGTTACTGCTGTGTATAAGTGATTTATTTGAGGCTAGTCAAAGTTGATGGTTGTAGTGATGAAGGGTTGCATATGGTTTTTGTGTGTGTGTGTGTGTGTGTGTGAGACAGAGAGAGAGAGAGAGAGAGAAAGAGAGAGAGAAAATAAACGTTGGCCAGCCGAGTTATCCCAAGGGATCGTCGATTTCAAATGGTTTCTTCAGGGAAAAAATCCGGAGATGATTGGGAAGCTCTTGTGAGCTGGACGTGGAGCGCATTAGGAAGGAAATATGCAGCAGTCATAATGAAACGTTGATGAGAAATGACTTCCTTGAGGAGCTTCGCTGGTCTGACTCTAATCATGGAACAGAGACATGCAGCGAAACATCGGATTCCTCTCGATCATCCTGGTGTAGAACTCTTCCATATGAACATTTTTTCCCCTCCTCCTTCTTGTCCCTCTCTCTTCTTTCTCTTCTCTCTGGTATTTAAGCCTGAACGGCTGGATACAGATGTGTTAGACTTGGTTCAAAGTCTCAAATTTGCCTTTTATGACTCTGCTAAATGTGACTCAGGAATGCGTTTGGAAACTTTAGCGACAGGCGATTCACCCAGTGAGTCGTTCTTTTTGAATGACTCTTTCAAGTGACTCGGAACAAATCAATTTGCAAGCCTAAGCTTTGTCTTTCCATTCCATCCTTGTCCGCTTGTCACACATGTACACAAAGGGTTTTTTTTTTTTTTTAAAACAGGATTTATTAGCAGCAATTACACTGGATTGTGCTCCTTCTTTCTTTTTTGAACGACTCTTTTAAGTGACTCTGATGAATCGATTCATGCGTGCAGAAAGCTTTGTTGAGTTTATTTCACTTCTGTCCTTTTCACCTTGTTGTCCATTTGGCTGACGAAGTGTGTTGAGAGAGGGAGCTCTCTGATTGGCTGTTCAGCGGCGAATCAGTAATGGAGAGGAGAACTAGAAGCAAACTTTGACTCATCTTGGCATCTGCTATAAGCTTCTTAAGCTCTCGTTAAGCTATCGGAGAACATTATTAGAATTTCATGTGATAAGAAAATTAATGCTGTACCGTTCCAAAATAACGTTCCAGCAACTCTTTGGTTTACGAAGAACGTTCACAGAAAGTTTCCACGTGTGAAAAAGATACACGTAACATTACGGAAACATTAACATTAACACTAACAAGTCACGATTCTTTCATGTCTTTTGTCGTTTGTGGGTGTGGCCTGTTCTGCGTTTTATTATTAGTCCCGATGAGAAACAGTAGCACAGCTTACAGCCAACTATACGATTCATACACATCACTTTTGTTTAAAATGTACTTAAGCTTGATTTACGTTACGTGCTCTGCTTTATTCTCGGATTAGATCAGGAAATCAAGCTAACTGTTCTAGCTACGTACATCAGCGATCTCTGCTACGTCCTTCCAAGCTTTGTAATGTCTTCATAAATTTAACGAGAGCTCGTATACGACAGGTTGTAAGTTTCTCTTCCATATTTAAGCGTCAAACAGTAAACAGGAATTAACTGCAGGTAGGAACTAAAGTTACGAACGGGGAACTGAAGAAACGTCGGACCACATGCACGCTGTAAGATCGCTCAGAGGATTCATTCGAGCCGATTGTCTGGATTGGTCACTTTACGGTGTTGTACCTAATTTACAAAGAATCGAGAAATTCTCATTCCGTTGAAATCGCTGCTCCATGTCGAAACACGGACGTAGAAAATGAATGATCGTCTGCCGCTTTGTCGCTTGCTAGTGTGAACGTAGTGTAACTAAAAATCAAAACCAGTCTCATTTCGCTCAGTGAGCTTCTTTGAAAGAAAAGAATCTTAACATTCAGAATATATTGCGCTAAATGAAAATTGGTCGCTGAGCTGGCAGATATTAATTTATTTTCTCAGGGATTGTGGGGATCTGTTTAAATTTCTTAATTGTGCTTAATATTAACGAGCTCTTTGAATTAACGAGCAATTATTATTATTAATAATAAAAAGACTAACGTGAAAGAGTCTCTCTCTCTCTCTTGATCTCTCTCTCTCTCTCTCTCGCTTTCTCCTTCACAACATTTCATGGTTAGATCAAGATGGACGACGTTACTCACTCACCAGCAGCGTGTGAACCACACTGGAGTAATAACTCTTTCTTTTCTGCGAACCCACCCACAGCTCGGTTCTAGCTCAGAACGTTCACTTCCACTCGCTCTTTTCTCAACATGCGCATGTTTATGGAGTTAACGTTTCATACGATGTGTGTGAGATGCGTCCTGGTGGCTCTCCAGCTGCTCGGCTTTCTTTCCAAACCCTCACATCGCTTATCACAGCAAAAAAAAACCACTTTATAGCTGATCAAAACTCTCACTGAGGCTTAATCACGAGCCGAACTCCGATAACGAACGCTTTAAATCGAGCGCCAGAGCGGAGAGAGCTGGAGCGTGAACGAGGGGGAAGATACGAGGAGAAATACAGTGAAGCTGGAGGACTTTAGGAAAGGAGATTTTAGGAAAGCTTTGTTTCCTCTCAGAAGTTTTCTTTCTCTTTATGTTTCTCTAAAATCTCAGATTGTTTTTTTTTTTAAAACTAAAATTTGCTTGAAATGTTCATTTCAAAGTTCATTCTAAATTTTCAACATTTTTCTCAGATTGTTTGGACAGTTTGTAGGATAGTTCATATGATGTTCTTTCCAAAAACATGAAAAATTCTTTCTTTCTTTTTTAGGAAGATTTTCCAATTCTCTGACCCGCTCTTTCTCTCAGTGATTTTAAGAAAGTTGCTCAAAAAACTTTTAACTTTCGCTTTCTTTTTAATTTTAAATTTTTAGATTTTCTTCAGATTTACACTTTTTTCTCTTTGGGAAAATTTGTAGGCCAGAAAAAAAAAATGAAAAGAAAAAAAAGTTCTTATTTCTTTTCCAGGATTGTGCCTTTTTTTTTGTAGGAATATAGACGTTTATAGAAATTTCCTCTCGGGATTTAGTGAGCTCTGGAGCTCCGTATCCAGACGGATTTGTCCCAGTGGGGCGGTGACTCGGAGGTTTAGCGCCTGTCGGAGCAGGAATATAAATGTGCGTGGTAATAGGTGTGTGTAAATCAGGCCGGGTTTTTGATGGATGTGGCCCGTGAGTGGGGTCGAAGCTGCCTAAAGACTGATGGACTTCTCTTAACTGTCAAAACTCCACTCTGCTGAAAATGAGCTGCGGAGCGATCACACCACCGGCGAATAAATCACCGCCGCAAACTCCCAAAATCCTTCAGCTACAACAACACTGCAGCAAATTCCTTTCTCCGGGAAATGAAACAGCGAGGGTTAGAAGGGAATCGAGAAGCTTTTGACTAAATCCACACACACACACACACACACACACACAGCGCTGTGTAACAGGCTTGGCGTTATTTGGCACTAAATATGTAGCATTACCTCATCTCGTGAAAAAATATATGGAAGCAATTAAGCGTGATGACTGGCTCCCTGTCAGAATTACACACACGCTAGCAAATTGAAAACAAATCGATGTAAATGGCCACGTGTTCACTTTTAATTTCTCTCTAATCACTCGGAATATGATGACGTATTTTTTTTTCCTTTCCATAAAGAAGGGAAGAGGTATGAAAACGTAATGGTGTTAAAAGATTTGAGGCGATGTGATCAGTCGAGCTAAAGATCCATGCGTTATTAATAAATATGATCAGTTCTGTGTTGCATTAAAATTGTTAAAGTTTATGAATAACTATGATTAAAATTCTGCCAAAAAAATGCTCACTTTTGCTATAGCAACCGCACTGGTATCGCTATGGCAACTGCTATTTTAGAAAACAATTTTACCTTTTCAAGCAATTTTCAAACAGAACCACAGGTTCTGTTTCCATGCACTTTAGTTGTGTGCCAGCGTCTACCTTTCATGCGTAGCATTTATGTGTTTTTTTTTTGTTTTTTTTTTACCGGTTGCTATGGCGATATAATAGCAGACGCCTGAAAACAATTCTTTCCTGCTTTTTCGGCTAAAACAGCACTCAGACCTAAAGTGAAAAAACGAGTTCACTGAAGGGGAAAAGATTGCCCTGTGGATCTTTTTTATAAAGGTTCTACTTGGTTCTGAAACAGAAGTGGAACCATTTAACGGTTCTCCAAGAGGGACAACTGTATGGAAGTGGAAGTTTTTAGGCTGGGAGATGAAACAGATAACGGAATATCCTGAAACTATTTCCTATCTTCAAACTCCGGACCTGCACAAGAAACCCTGCCACAGTATCAGTTATGAACTTTGTAGTAGAACTTGGTTCAGATCCGTTCTGGTTCCTATGTGACGCACTCGATGTCCAGATTTGGATGAACTTGTTGAGGAAGTTTATGGTAAAATGTGGAAGCTGTGCAATTGAAACCTTCCTCCTGGAGCGCTGGTTGTTTAGTGGTTAAGACGCTGTGCTTGTGTCCAGGAGATTCTGAGATCAATCCCCTGAACCGCTCAGCTGCTCAGCTCTGCACTTGGACTGGATTCTTTCTCACTCAGAGGATCTGCCAAACCAATAAAACGCCAATCTGCCATAACAATAGACCCATTTTTCCTAAAATTGGGAAGGAATTATTTTTTCTGTTTTACTGTAAATGTCGGAAAAATCAGCGAGCGAGAAGTAGAGAAATCCGAAATGCCCTACAGCATCGCCTCATTACTGATCCCTTTTCATATTTACTACACTCAGCTTTGTAATCCACTCCAAATCGTAGCGCAGTGAAAGTGTTAAGCCTCGTTTGTCTTTTGGAAATGATGTGGAAATGTGAAAAAAACCTGCCACGGCTCAGGATAAGGGGTCGGAATTTCATATGGCTGATTTGCAAGTGCATTACTGGAGCACAGTTTGCCTCAACATGATGGCTACTCACTCAATCCACCACTCACAGAAAGCCAGGATTATCAGAGACGAATGCAGGTTACGTACGGACTATAAACAGCATCCTCAAGTGTTTTATTCCTCTTATACCACAGTATAATTTACCAACAATTACAATGTTTTATTTACTAAAGAACGTCATTTTTTTCCATTTATAGTTACATATAATGTTTGTGAAACGAATGAGTTAGTTCCTGTTGTCACTTACGTTACAGCAGCTATAAACACTCGTTCCCTCACCAGCCTCTCTTTATTCTCTCTCTTCAAGTTAATAAGACAAAAAAATCGCAGCTTGTTACGCATGTTACTGAGAAACCGCAAAGCAGCGTAAACTCCTCTGTCCTGAAGATGTCGGAAAACTTAAAGTTACAGCTTTACCTCTGACTGTTACAAAGTGCTGACACTGGAGACTCCTTCCATACATGATACATTTACAGGAAACTTCCCCAGATCAACGATTTTTTAATCTGTTTACGTGGAGCGTGCACTGTACTATAGAGGCGAGCTGTTGCTATAGCAACGATAACATATTAGAACGAGCGCATTAACATAAACCTGTGATTTGCAGCTGCACTACTGTCAGAGCTGCAGTTACAGAAAACTAATCAACACCTGACGACCAATCACAATCCAGAACTCAGCAGTGTTGTGGGAGAAAAAAAATATAATACGCTTCAAGCGATTCTTCAGGAAGAATCTGACAGGTTCTGGTAAGAACTGGGAGGAAGGAAAAAATAAGTTTGAATTTCTCTCAGAAAGCCAGACCTTCTCAAGAGCTCCGGTTTCTCCGAGTCGGAATTCCACCCCGTCATTTCAACATGGCAGCGTCTGTAGCGTTGCAGTGTTTGGGCGTATCCCAAACCACACTTGCTTTTAAGGTTTCTGAACGACTGTTCTCAGTCAGAATGCATTTAAGTAATAAAATTAAGGCTCGGGACACGCCTGTTATCAAATCCATGATGATGATATTGACGTCAGAAAGTTGTACCGCATCCGTAATTCAGTTTACGTAGCTAAATATGCGTGTCAGGATTTTGCTCGAGCATAGCCAAAGCCGTGAGCTCCATCGTCCACTGGCGTGCGGTTTTTTTTATTATTATTATTAAAGCCTGTGTAATGAGAGCAGAAGTAGACGAGGGTGATGAAATGCAGCGAGGTTATTCTGAGCAGCCGGCCAAAGCAATTACTCGCAGCAATCACCGAACGCAAGCACAAGCCAGAGGTGATTAAATTCAATCCCGTTCTAATGGAGGCTCACGTTCAGGGGAGGGACACACGAAGTCAAACAGAGGACGTTTAAAACCGCTTAAACGCTCATTAGTTTGCGACCGTCGCCGTGTTTGTTGACTTTTAGTGAAAGCGTCTCTCAGGGGACGTGTTCTGATCACGTTTACTGAATTTACAGCGGCATTGTGTTGACTTTTCCCAAACACCCCCTCTCCTTCCCTCTCCAAACCGAGTCGCCATTATTGCGCTCTTCATTTCGCACATACTTTCAGATTTTTTTTTTTTTTCAGGCCCGGTTGGAAGGCCAGGAGAAATCACTGCCAACACTTCATTAGCTGAAATTTCACTAGCTATTTTCATTATACTGATTCCATTTTATTTTTAAGATCAACATAATGATGATTAATCTGACGATCATCCTAATAGCGGTTCAAAATAAATGTTTTTACACCTGTCTCTGTTCATGTCGTAGCTGTTACACGAGTCCTTACTGTAATCTTAATGAAATTTGGAGACATATTTTAAACGTGATTAAGCATGAATTAAGCAATTCTTGTTTTTCCTTCTCAACACGTGGCCGGGTTCACGAAATTGAAACCCCTGTGTTTTTAACCCTGCATGACACACGGACATTCCTTGCTGTAATGAATTAACGTGGAAACAGTGTGAAAGGAAAGAGGAAAGTCCCACATGTGCAGTAAACTCGATTCCACAAAAGAAACTCACTTCCGAACTTGATCTGATGAATATTTCGTCACGGTGCAAAGCAAAGATTTCTTTAAATAAAGAAAACTACAGTATTTATAATTTCGGGGTGGACAAATCATAAATTCACTGGCTTCTCCTTCAGACATGACGAATGCTCCAGTGTTCTCGAAGCGAAGACGTCTTTCCAGCTAGCAAAGAATAGTCTGTCATGTTTTGCTAGCTAGCATTGTTATCTGACTAATAAAAAGTAGTTCTTAGCCAAACTGTGGCTGCAGTTACATCATCTAGGTGTGTCACATCACCAAAAAATATATATAAATAAAATGGTGAGTGTAGCATTCTGTAATAATTATTAAAATAAAAGTTTTGTGTAGCATCAAATTTTTTTTCCCCCTCTGGTTGTTAGGCAGGAAATAAAATATCATTGCTTCCTGCTAGCACTAATTTGTCTGCATTTGTGGGTTTTTTTTCTGAGGACAATGGTTTGTTATTAAATGCAATAAATAAATATTCAGTGGTCAGATATGAAGCTAATGAAAAAATGTTGTATGTACTGAAAACGTAAAAAGATAACGCTGTGAAAAAAACTAGCCAATTTGAGAAACGTCCCGAACGCTAGAGTGTGTTTATACAATGTTAATCTTAGGTGTAAAATTTGTATTATCTCTAATGATCTCTGATTGGCTGATTATCTAACAAGCTATTAGCTAGCTACTGTACAGGCTAAAATCAGGTAAAGTTATAATGTTCTCTTTGCTAGCAACTCGTCCTTTCGATTACGGTATCTACGTACGTAATTTTCTTGAAGAGCGTTACTCATTAGAATAATTTTATAATTTTTCTGGGTCAAATATTATAGTTTAGTAGTTAATTTCCAAACTCAGTCACCTTTTACACAACTGCTACACCTTCCTGTTCCTTTATTTCAGTTTTTGTTTGACGGAAATTTAAACTAAAGAAAAAGAAAAACAGCTACAACCCAAGTAACGTAATGTTCAGGGATGCTGCGTGCTTTGCATCAGTCGTCATAGCAACGTGCCCAAAGCTCTTAAAACAGCCATGCCGATGACAAAACAGCGTTTAACTGCGCTACACACTACACCGGGGCTGTTTCACTGAAGACACTGGAGGGACGTGCGGGTGAAAAGTCCGTTTACTGTATGGGTCAGTACATCACAATAGCTTTATACCACTGCGGTCAGGTTCCTTTGTCTCGGGTCACAATGAGCACCAAACCCATAACGAGCACAAAAAAAACACCCCGGTGGTGTTTATGGTCTCCGTTGCTCTCGTGTAACCCCTCTGTCCTGTTCCAGGGTCAAAACGAGACGTTTAAAACTTTTACTGAAGATAAAACGATGTCTTTAATAATCTTTTATTCCTCTAATATTACAGTAATTTAACAATGATTACAATGTTTAATTTAATTAAGGACAACATTGTACTTTTTATCCATTTATAGTTACATTTAATGTTGATTCAGGTCCACAAAACCAGAAACGTTATCGTTTCTATAGTAACAGCGCATTCACAGGGACGTGTACGGCGGAAGCTCCGCTAATAATAAACAGATTAAAAAGTGTGTAGTTGTTGATATGGTGAAGTTTTCTGTAAGCGTAACACTTTTTGGAAGGAGTCTCCAGTGTCAGAGGTAAAGGTGTAACTGTAAGTTTTCCGACGTCTTCAGGACAGAGGAGTTTACGCTTCTTTGCGGTTTCTCGGTAACATGCGTAACAAGCTGCGAATTTTTTTTTTGTCTTATTAACTTGAAGAGAGAGAATAAAGAGACTCTGGAGAGGGAACGAGTGTTTATAGCTGCTATAATGTAAGTGACAACAGGAACTAACTTGTTTCACAAACATTAAATGTAACGATAAATGGATAAATAGTAATAGTGATGTTCTTTCATAAATAAATAATTGTAACCTTTGGCAAATCACTGTGGTATAAGAGGAATAAAACTCTTCAGCCATGCTGTTATATGAAACTCTTCCACTTTGGGATGGTGAAGTATCACACCACCACAGTGTGGATTATTTTCCTATAACAGCATGGCGCACAGTGTGTTATTCCTTACTTAAATAACTTCTGAGTGATCACTGTACTGCTGTATGGATCATTTTTGTAAAAAAATTACTTATTTTTTACATAAAAATATCACATTTTTTATTTTGCTGTAAATAACATGGTAGAAATATTCTTTTCTTAAAATAGTTATATGTTTGAATTTTAAAGTATTGTTATTCTATAAAATCTTTAAATCTTTAGATGTCACAGGTCGACACGTTGCTAATGTAACCTCTCTCTCTCTCTCATGGGTCACGTGATATGAGATTGACGTCTATGGTGACGTCTTTGACACGCCCTCCACGGTAATTAGTCTCTCTTTAAGGACAGAAATGAGCATAGGGCCTTTTTCTAACATTTCTGCCGCCGAAGGCGTGTCGGTGTGTGTAACAAAGGCCGATCCCCAGGTTTTAGAGTTATCCGGCCCCCATTAACTCACTGCTGCGCTTCCGTTTCACCGCCTTTGAGGTTTTCAGGCAGGACGCAGAGACGGGGGCCGAGTTCACGCTGAGTTTCAGCAATGCTCATTCTCTTTCAGTCATGCCTTTTTAGAAAAGGTTAAAATGAGGTCAATCCAATCAGGGCAGTGAGACCGAGGGCTTTGGATCAGAAATTTCACCTGTTAGATTCAGTGACAAAAGCAGGGTTGGGCTGAAACTGAAACAGAAAAAGAAACAGCTGTTTTTATCTCCGTGCAGAAAACTGATTTGACTTAATGACGTTTTAAAATCCTCAGAACTCGTCTTTGAAACAAATTAGTAGCTTTTTCAAGCTGCTAACAAACTGGCCATGTGCAGAGACACTGAGACTCTAATTATTCCAAGTTACATTCGCCAATTCCGTAAACACGCAACGCGCTGATCAAAAAGACCCAAAACCGACGAAGCAACAAACAGAACGAGTTCAAAAGTGCTTCGGCTCGAATAAAAAGGAGCGATGAACCTAATGTGTAAGCACAGGATAAACCAGTGATTTGAGATTTAAAACTAAATCCACAAAATTGTGTTTTACTTCGCCTTTATATTCTAACATCAAAGAAAACCACTATTCATACACACGAAAAGAAATACACAACACTGTACTCATTACTTACTCTATTACTGTGCTGTACTGCATTTCAACACCGTGCCTTCTGTTTTTTTTTCCTTATTGGAAATGTTGAAAACTGACTCGATTGCTAACATACTTGAACAATAATACCGAAGTGGCCCCAACCTAATTTTCAGGTAAAGCCATCAGTGACAGCATTCATTTCACTTCTATAATTCAAGACCTCAGTCTCTGCCTCCTCAGGAATGCGAGAGATTTTCAATCAGGATTTAAAAACAGCTACCATTCAGGCTAACAATTTAGCAGAAGTGCCAACATGGCAGGCTTTGGAAAAAAGTATAAATCAAAAAGACAGATGGAACGAGGATATTCGACACACAGCAGGGCCTCTATGATGAGAGAAAACAAGAATGAGAAGGACAGAGGAACGTATTTTGATTAAAATCTAAAAGTATCTCATGTTTAAGCTGACAAATTAGCAGGAATGCCTGTGAGCTAAACTTTGGAAAATGCATAAATCAGCTGAGTGTATTTAAGGCACAGAGGAGAGCGTGTTACAGAGGAACGACAAGAAAGACGGAGAGAGATAAATAGAGGGAGAGACACATTTCACAGCCTTCAGTAATGCTCTAATCCAATGCTCTGTTAATAGACACAAAGTCATGTGTCCTCTCAGTAGAACAATGGTGTTGTTGAAAGCGGATGATGGAAGGACAACAGGGACAACTGCCCCTCCTCAAACCACCCCAGAAACATAAAAAAACCTAACTACACCCTGTTACACTCCTCAAAAACTACCCCAAACCCCCAACCATCCAAATTCACCTGAGCGACATTAAAGCCCCGAAATGCACCAAAGCTCTCCAAAAACCCAGAATGCCCCTAAAGTCCTCCAAACTCCTCTAAAACTACATTGAAGCCTCCTGAATCTCCTCCCAAACCTTACCCAAATCTCCAAAAAAACCATACCAATCTCCTCAAACTAGTCCCAAATCTCCAAAAAACATACCAATCTCCTCAAACTAGTCCCAAATCTCCAAAAAACCATACCAATCTCCTCAAACTCTGTCTCCATCTCCAGAAAAAATTCCAATCTCCCCAAACTCCATCCCATCTCCAAAAAAACCATACAAACCTCCTAATCTTATCCATATTACCCTGTTAAAACGTCTTTAAATCTTTAATCTTTAAGTCTTTAAATAAAATCCCACCAATCTCCGAACCTCCAAAAAAACATACCAACACTTTCCCAAACTTGTGATATTACCCAAAAACCCCCAGACCTTCTTCAACCTCAAAAAATGGAAAGAAAACTCCCAGACCACAGGAGTTTTCTTACGACAAAACTGCTCAAAAATCACTTCCAACCCCCAGCTAAGCTCCAACAACTTTCAAGACCCCAACCAAGCCCAGGTAATAATCTCTCAAAACCTCCAAACCCCACCCAAACAACCCTCGAAAGAAACCACCCTGATGCTCTTCAACCTCCCCCTTTTCCAAAAAAAAAAACAACCTTGGAAACCCCCTCCAACACATCCCTATCCTCTATAAATTATCACCACCCCCATTACCTCTATCTGCCCCAGCTGTAATGCCACCTTGAGCGTGTCGACAGGCTGAGCTCTGAGTGCTGAGTTTCTTTTTTCATCATCGTACCTGCCTCAGACATGAACACACACACACACACACACACACACACACACACACACATACTTTCAGTCTACATACCTCACCATCCTTACCCTCGACACTTTCCATTCTTAGCACGGTGACTTTGACATCATGAGAGAAAGGTCACTTGTTTTATTACTCACCAGACTTGAACATGTTTCCAACAGCAAGAAAGGACAAATCTAATTAAATCTAATTCAAAGTCAAACTTGGTAATAATTAGAATGCTGTTGGAAACAAACATGTAGTTTCATCATCTACGGTTTCTCTGGGTGTAAATTTCCTCGTTAGGTTTTGAAGTTTCTAGCTAGAGTTATATTTGGATTGTAACTGATTTGATGTGTTTGAAATTGCTTCGTTATTGTCTGCCACCAAACTTAAAACCACTTTAAACCACCTCAAAACTGCAGAAGATCCCATCAGACCTCCTTCAGATTCATCCGAAGCTCCACCAAAGATCTTTCAAATCTCCATATGATCTGGTGGAATCAAACCTCTGGTTTCATCATCTGTAGTTTAGCTTGGTGTGAATTTCCTTGTTAGGTTTGAAGTTTTTAGATGCTACCTTTTGGAGTTTTATTTGGACTGTATCTGACTTGATGTTGCTTCCTTGTTATCTGCCCCCAGAACTTTCCCAAACTGCCCCAAAAACTCTTTTAAAAACCTTAAAGGTCTTTCACTAATAACCTCAAAAAGCCTCAACCCTTCCAAACTCCACCCAAACCATGCAAAACCTCTTAAAACCATACCAAACTCCTAGGTTTTCCCAAATTACCCCAAACCTCCTTCAAAACTCTGCTTGGTCTAGCGGTTGGAACCAAACCAGTGATTTCATCATCTACAGTTCAGTTTGGTTTAAAGCTGCTACTTTATGGAGTTATATTTTGATTATAAATGATCTGATGTTGCGTTCTTCTCACTTCTGCAAAAATTGTCCAAAAAAACCCCTTCAAAACTCTGCTCTGGTTTCATTCTCTACAATTTAGTTTGGTTTGACATTTCTAGTTTCTACTTTTTGGAGATATATTTGGACTGTAACTGATTTAAAGTGTTTGACATTGCTTCCTTCTCATTTGCCCCCAAACTGTCCCAATCTGCCCCCAAAAGCTGTCATTTAAAACCATCAAATCCCTTCCAAACTTCACCAATACCCTCAAAATACCCTCAACCCTCCCAAACTTCACCCAAAACCTTCTAAAATCATACCAAACATTCCTCAATCCTTCTACAAAACTCCTTGAATCAAACCCGTGGTTACCCGTGGATCGTCTACAATTTAGCCTGGTTTGACATTTCTAGCTGCTGCTTTTTTAGAGTTATATTTGGAATGTGACTGGTTTGACGTTGTTTCGTTCTTATCTGCCACCAAACCTTCCAAAAAACATCTTTAACTCCTTCAAAACTTAACCAAAACCCTAAAAAAAACACCTTTACAATCCCAAACCTCACCAAACTTCTTCCCAAACCTGCAGACTCCCTCTAACCTCCTGTAAAACTCCACTTCATCTGGCTGTAGGAATCCTGTGGTTTCGTCGTCTACAGTTTATCCAGGTGTAAATTTCCATGTTGGGTTTGAAGTTTCTTGAAGCCTCTCTGTGGAGTTATATTTAGGTTGACATGTTTGATCTGCGATGTTGCTTCCTACCTATCTGCTCCCTCTTTACAAACAATTTTCTGTTGCGTGTTTAACCACGTTCAAAAACACCGGTGTCGTCCTTGGCTCGAGGTGGAACTCTCCTGAACATGGTTTACAACCCGTAGTGTACGTAGAAGGAGTGTATGTTGTACTGTGGTACACTTTGATCATTAAAATCCCTTTGGAAACAAAACCAGGCTAATCATGCTAGCTTGTCTCCACACTTGTTTCTCTGGAGCGTAACAGACAGCTGTAAACAAACCGAAGCCATAAAACCTTCCAAATTGCTAATGTAATCATAATTGCGCCGGGTTAACGGGGCTCCCCGAGCGCTCTCACATGTTGACCTGGCAGCGTTTTCGCTCTCACAGATTTTGACATGTGTTTGCCTCATGTAGCTGAAATACCGAGCAAAAATATATGCTCCTTAGTGTAAAACTTTAATCTTATTAGGGTGCAGTGTGTAAGAGTGCAGCGTGTCGCCCCAAAGCTAAAATATAACGGCTGCTTAAATAATTCATTGTTGTTGCGAGACGGTACGTGCAACCACGACTCACTCGCCTCATTCCTTCATTTCAGTCATTCTTTGATCATTAAAGTGACTAAACATTGAGTTCATAACATTAACAATGTGTTTAATTTGGTCCTTTTCACTACATGCAGTTTTAAAATTCACTCGGAGCTTTACGATGTTGTTTCTCCCTTTTTTTCTTCTGTAGACCCCCCAAGCTTCAGCTGTGTGTGTGTGTGTGTGTGTGTGTGTGTGTGTGCGTGAGGTCATGTGGTACAACGTCTCCATGCTCATTGGTCAGAGTGAGTCAGAATCTCTGTTTTATGTCATGCAGCAGAATCGATGCAAACCGATTCGCGTTGAAAAACGACTCGAGATTGCGATTTATTACAATTTATTGCGCAGCTCTAAATCTCCACAGTGGAGGAAAAAAAACAGGGCAAGTTCCTTTTTGGTACAAAAGTGTTAATTGATTGTTCATGTTAACAGTCAAGTTTGTCTACAGTTTAACCTTAAAACACCCCGAATAAAAATTTAAACCCCAAGTGATTGATTTGAAAACATCGGAAGGAAATGCGAGTCTGTGTTAATTGATGTTGCATGGTACTTCAGTCTTTATTCATCTGTTCATTTTTATTCATCGCTAAATTAAAAATACTAAATTTCCCTTGGCACATTTTTTCCTCCTCAGAGTATACTGAGGGTTTCCACATTGGACCAAACCAAAGAGCCCTGGAACTGTTATTTCTAAGAGTGTATCCATGAAAGATTATCCATACCGAACATAGAGGCGTCTAACAGCAAGAACACAGGAAAAGCTTTTCTGAAACACCCGTCGTTCTTATTCCCACTGTATTTCTAAACACTTTCCCAGGGTTGTTAGCATTTTAAGCGGCCGCTCCTTGGCCTCGTAGCAAGCTTCAGCTGATTTATACTAGCATCAGGCCAAATTGTGATGAATTGTATTTGTTCAAGAGAGGCAACTTAAATTGATTACAGTAATGCTGACCATTTAAACCTGCAACCCACCACAACGTCCTCAATCATTCCTGAGCTAAAACAACACTCGGGAAGTAAAAGAAAAAGCAGAACTAGGTAAAATTCTGGTAAAGAATCTTTAATTCTATAAATATTTCTTTTTTTTTTAAATTCAGCATACAAAAAAGGACAGTATGTACATCCACAGATAAGTGGTTCATGATGTGGTGCTGGTTGTAGTTTTTTTATTATTATTATTATTATTATTATTATTATTATTATTATTATTATTATTATTATTTTGAAGAAAAACTTCTGCACGGTGGATTAAAATCTAGGAATAAAACACATACAGTCCGACCATCCTGCTGAGGATAAATATATAAATGCGGATATTTTCTCCCATTAAAATCATATTTGTGGATTACTCAGACCGAGACACAGAAGCCATTTCACAAGTTCACGTCTGGTTCAGTCTTTCTTATTCGTCCATTAAACACTCGCATTCTTGCAAAAATAAAATAAAAAACAAAGCACCGTCCACCAAAGCGTGCTAATTTCCCAGAAATCGAAACTGGAATCCACTTGAAGCGTGTCCATTTCCAGAAGAGAGATCCAGGCACCGTTACAGAGGGATGCCGAGTATCGTACAGGAAAATAAACTCTCCATATCCAGATATAAGATATGCTTTTACAAGATAAAAAATATGGAAAAGTTCTCCTTAATACAGGAAAAAAAAAATAATTGGAAAAATGCAAACTGGTCCAAAAAACTCTGGGTTGTTTTTGTTGTTGTTGTTGTTGATGTTTTTTGCAATATTTATACCAAAAAAAAAACATTTCTCCTTGAGTATTGTTTAAGAAAATAAACCTTTAATATCCAGATATAAGATGTGCTTTAAAAAACTGCGTAAAGTTCTCTTTAGAACGGCTGGTCATTGTTAAAAAAAAAAAGGAAAAAAGTCTGATCTCTTTCACAAAAAAAAAAAAAAATAAACAAAAATAAAACATTCCTCTGTGAATATCATACAAGAAAATAAAGTTCGGATATAAGCTGCGCATTAAAAGAATTACAGAGTTCTCTTTAGGATGGCCGGATTTTTTTTTTAAAAAAGTTGAAATGAAACATTTGGAAAAATAAAGTGAAAAATAGCCGGATCTCTGGGCTGTTGGGTTTTGGGTTTTTTTTGTGCAATATATATACCAAAAAAACAAAAAATAAAACTTTTATTTTAGAACATCATATAAGAAAATAAACTCTTGATATCCTGATATAAGAGATGCTTAAAAAAAAAAAAAGGACAGATGGTTTGTCATTTAAAAAAAAAATGTTTGTAAAATGCAAAATAGTCCCAGTCACTGCACTGTATTTTGTAGTATTAATACAAAAAAACAAACAAACAAACAAACAAAAAAATTCTCCTTGACTATCACATGAGAATAAAACTCCGGATATGAAATGCCTTTAAAAAAAAAAAAAAAGAAAGAAAGAAAAAAAAAAGATGCCCGGTCATTGTGTCATTGTAAGAAAAAAAAAAAAAAGTTTGGAAAATGCAAAATAGTCCAGTCTCTGGGTTGGTCAGAGTTTTGAGCAAAATTCATACCAAAAACAAAAAATGTAAAAAAAAAAAAAAAATTGTTCTTGGGAAAAAAAATATGTAAAAAAAAAGTACAAAAAAAAGTGTTAAAACAAACATCAGCTTTCTCTGAAGCGTAGTGCTTTTGGTTAAAGACGGATAATCAGAGCTTCCCAATGCAGAAATGTGTACGTGTTATAGACGTATACGCGGAGAGAATTCCAGCTCGGATCGTCAGCGCGCGCGCGTGTGTGTGTGTGTGTGAGACTCATTTACACACGTATCTCTCCACAGTCCTCTCACACTTCTTACAGGTGACGTAGCAGCACCAGTGGTATTTGCAGTGGCAGCGCTCCATCACTTTCTCCGTGTACGGATTGTAGCCTCGGCCGCAGCACATCAGATCGCAGCTGTCGCTCCCGCTCGACGTCTTGTTGCATTGCCTGCGATACGGATCAGGAAAAAAAAACAAAAAAAACAAGAACAGACGTTAGATATCACCACAACAAGCTGCTGAAACACACAGACTTGAAAACATCGCCAAGTTTCTGTCCGAGCGTTAAGCCAAATTCTGAAACGCTTGGCAGGACGCTCAGTATTTCCATCATCTACTGCTCATAAGACGAGCAACGCGATGACATCATCACGAGAGCGCCGGGCTGCGTCCCAAATTACACATCACTGCACTAAAGAGCAGATGAAAATAATACGACAGCGCAGGTTACCGCGGTTAGTTACAGTAGTTTAAAACGTTGCCTTTTACTGTGTCCTGTAGGAGAGCTTGGGAAAATTCCTGATATTCCGTGTAGCAGTTTTAATCGAACGTCAGCTAGCGTTATTAGCGTGGAGCTGTCGTCGTATGGAGCTATGGAGCTCATTATAAATATGTAGATGAAATATATACGATACGCTAAAATTCCTATTATAAGAATTGATTTCCTTGGATACATGGAATGTTGATGTAGATGCCTCACTTCCATATTTGGTCTGTTCAAATCTGGTGCGTTCGGAAAGCTCGTAATTCCCACATAGAGGTTTGACACAAATGAATCTGGGAATGATATACGTTTGTTTTTTCTTAGTCAAAAAATATAAATTGCATTTATTTTTTTGTTCCAAATCAGACAGTAAGAAGGGATTTATAGTTTTTTCCAAGTCAGAAGGTGGGAATTACATCCTCCCCCCACCACACACACACAAAATCCATGCTACGACACTAAACAACAACATTTTCATGGTAACAAAGAAAAGCTAAGCTATCTATTATCAGCTAGCTGTTAGCAGGTGCTTGCTCATTAGCTAACCGTATTAGATAGTCAGCTAGCTAACATACTGTAAACTAGCAACAATAGAAGGTTCAACTTTATTATTATATAAAAAAAACAAGAAAGAAAAACAGCTGTGAGGTGGCTAGATCGCTAAGAGAGTTAACTAGCTAGCATGCTAATTTAACAGAAGGTTGTTCAGCTAAAATAAAAGACAAAAGAAATGGAGAACTAATGTGGTGAGCTAATAATTATCTATGTTTATAGTAAATATCTGTATTTTGTTGTATATCTTGCGCAAAATTCATTCATATCCAGAGAATGGATATTTTGCTAGCTGCTGCTGCTAGCGCTCCTCCTCCTCCTCTTCCTCCTCAGTGTTTAAAACTCCGGGTTGTTGTAAAATTAAATCCTCGACACTGAACTTTCAGAGACATTTGATTGGGCGTCCGGGGGAACGAGTCCAGCGGGACTGCATTCTGCACTCGGCCTTTTCCTTTTCATTTACGCTAAAGCCCGAGGCAGCTAAAGTGAGCAGCGAATAGCAATGTCATAAATCACTCTCGCGAGCTCCTCGCCATGACTGCATTGTTTTATAATTGTGTGCCGTTAATGGCCTGTGTGCTGAAAGAGAGAGAGACGGCGAGAGAGAGAGAGAGAGAGAGAGAGAGACGGCGAGAGAGAGAGAGACGGCGAGAGAGAGAGAGAGAGAGAGAGAGAGAGACGGCGAGAGAGAGAGAGAGAGAGAGACGGCGAGAGAGAGAGAGAGAGAGAGACGGAGAGGGGGGGGGGGGAATGTTGTTATTTAAAACTGAGACAGCTATTACTGAAGCTAAAATGTCTGTCACGTGGCTAGTTACTGTCCTGACTGGAACAGAAGCCAGAGTATATTAGCATACACTAAACCTTTTTTTTTTTTTTTTTTTAAAAAGGTGGTTATTTTACTACTTTTTAAATGTATTTTTTATTTTCAGTACTTGTACAGCGTTCGCTTGTTAGCTTTAACAGTAAGAAATTGCTACGAGCGGCAAAGCCTAAATAAAGCTAGCTATTTTATCTGTAACATAGCATAGGTCTTTATCTCCGTGTGTTTATTTACGCAGAGCGCTAATCTGATACACAAGCTGCTAATTAGTGTATTAGCTAGGCACTCTGTAAGCAGATCTCATGCTAGCTGTAATTAGCAAATGAAATTCTTGCTAAAATCTCCTCTGTTCCTGTGTGCCTGTTTTTTAGTTTTTTTTCGGAGATACTGATCATCGCTAAGTCTCGGGATGTTTTTCAGGCTGAACTCTAAACACAGTCCTTGTGCTAAAGACGGGACACGAACGAGTGAGCGCGCTCGCTAGTCAGGAAGAGACGAGATAAGCGCGCACTTCAGCTCGTCACTCAATCTCTCGCGCTAAAGCAACACCGGCGCTAAGTTTATCCGAAGTCGGCGAGATAAGAAGCTCCGCGACCTGTTTATGAACAACGAGACGTGGAGACACAACACAAGAGAGGAAACTGGAGGAGCGGAGTGTGTTTCAGGGTGGAATCAAATGTCTCGGTTCTCCTGAGACCACCCTCACAACCGCACCCTGACAACCACACCCTCACAACCGCACCCTGACAACCGCACCCTGACAACCATCACACATCGCTAACGGTTACGAAAGGCAGAACCGCCGCGTGACTGAGAGCTCACGACTAAATATACACGAGGAGACAGAACTTATCAGTGTGTAAGACAGTCTGAAGTGTGTGTGTGTGGAAATGTGTGTGTGTGTGTGTGGGTGTGTGTGTGTGGAAATGTGTGTGTGTGTGTGGAAATGTGGGTGTGTGTGTGTGTGGAAATGTGTGTGTGTGTGTGTGTGGGTGTTGTGTAGCTGTTCTGCTACACTGTTTACTCTGTGAGTATGGTGTCACGTGTATGGTGTAGCTGGTATGGATTTTGTAGTCGTGTGTAGTTGTGTGTATTGTGTGTTGTGTAGTTGTGTGTATTGTATAGTTGTCTGTTGTGTGTAGTTGGTGTGTATTGTGTATTTGGCATGTATTGTATAGTCACTGTGTATGGTGTAATCGTGGGAAATGTGTAGTTGTTAAACGTGTATTGTACAGTTGTGTGTTGTGTAGTCGTGTGAAATTGTGTATAACATGTAGTCCTGTATAATGTGTAGTCATGTGTAGTGTGTAGCCGGTGTGGTTTGTGTAGTTGTGTGTAGTTGTGCGTATTGTGTGTTATGTAGTCGTGTGTAGTCTGTAGCTGGTGTGTAATGTGTATGGTGTAGTCATGTGCATTGTGTAGTTGTGTGTTGTGTAGTCATGTGTTGTGTAATCATGTGTCGCGTGTAGCTGGTGTGTAATGTGTAGTGAAAATGATTCTTTTGATTCGTTGTTTGTTGTTTGTTGTTTGCTGTTTGTTGTTTGTTGTTTGTGGTTTGGTTTCCCACGGCACGTAATTAAACAAAGCAAAACACAAGAAAAAACATTTCCTGAGGTTTGTGTTCAGCTGAAACGTCCTCGTAAAACTCTTTCATTTGTTGGTCAGAAAACAAAGCTTTACCAAGTGTGTAGAAAAAAAATCACCCGAGCACAAAGAACATGGAGAACATGGAGGGACACTGAGAACATGGAGGAACATGGAGCGTGCAGAGGGACGCGGAGAACATGGAGGAACAAGGAGAACACGGAGGGACACGAAGAACATAGAGGGACACTGAGAACATGGAGGGACACAGAGAACATGCAGGAACATGGAGGAACATGGAGAGCACCTCCAGCATGTGTCGTGCCGTGTCGTTGAAAAAGGAATGAGATTTTGTATTTTTGTGGCTCAGATGTGCAGTGGAGACCTTTTGACCTCCACAGACCTGCTACAAAATCCTCATTACGTTCATCTCGTTTAATTTTACTGTGCCAAGGCGAAAAAAGAAAGGAGTGGAACGATACTAAAAAAGACTATTTTTCCACCATGAATCTTTACGGTCCTGGCTCGGTTTTCTTTTCTACAAAATTCTACCAGCGAGACGATGTTCAGGGCAACGACGTGAGATGAAAGCGTCTCAGCGGGACCGAGCGGAGACCCGAACAGGAAGGTTTCAGGACGCGCGTATGAAAGAATTAATTAATGGAACTCGTCTGCATCTGATTCGCAGGCCTCTGAAACGGCTCCGGGGAGAATCTGGCAGCGTGCGCTGTGTGTGTTAGTCGCCTTAATCTCAGCCAGCCGTTTCCTCCGAGGGCCGATATCAGCAGAAAGCTTTTGGCTCCCCGAATAGCCGCATTACTCACACACACACACACACACACACACACACACACACACACACACACACTGAGATAACACCCCGAGAGGCCACAGTCACTGCAGCCATGTCAGAGGCACGTGCATACCGAGCGCTAATTCTAATACGTGAAATCTGACAGCTGGTCGTCCAGGTTACGGGAATAATTTCCTCCACGACTAACAGGAAGCCCTTCGAGTGTAGAAAAATGCAGGAAAAAGTTCCAGAGCAGGGAATTATTTTTCATACTCATGTTAATAAAAATGCATGTTTACACACACGTGCAGCCGAAAAGTTAAAAACAAACTCAGCGCCTAACAGAATTTTATCCTCTTCTCTTTATCTCAGGTGTTTTTTTAAAGTCGATTACTCGGGCCGTCTCACCTGTCCTGAGTGCCGATGGATCCCAACTTTTCGTTCTTGGCGCAGAAGTCGGGCGAGCTCTGCAGGTACACCAGCTCGTTCTCTCGCACCGGTCGCACGTCGATGTCTTTGGGGACGAGTTGTTTGCGCGTCCCTGTAGGCTGGTGCTTCACTCTGGTGGCCGACAGGTACTTCGTCTTCAGGTCCTGAGCGATTTCCTTCAGGTCGTGTAGCCCTCGCCAACAGGTGCGGATGGAGCAGGAGCCTGAGACGCCATGACACTTACATTTCATCACCAGTGCGTCCTTCAGGGCCTGAGGGGAGACACGGAGACAGGTTACTAAAGGAAATGATGAATAGAGAGGAACTGAAATATGAGGTTCGGTGTAACAGGTGAGGTTTAGTGTAACAGGTGAAGTTTGGAGTAACAGGTGAGATTTGTGTTGCAGGTGAGGTTTGGTGTATATCTGTAACGGGAAGTTCGGTGTAACGGGAAGTTCGGTGTTACAGGTGAGGTTTGGTGTTGCAGGTGAGGTTTGGTGTTACAGGTGAGGTTTGGTGTTACAGGTGAGGTTTGGTGTAAAAGGCGAGGTTTGGTGTTACAGGTGAGGTTTGGTGTAAAAGGCGAGGTTTGGTGTTGCAGGTGAGGTTTGGTGTTACAG
>CM040470.1:757240-768958 GCA_022758105.1 Pangasianodon gigas
GTTGCAGGTGAGGTTTGGTGTTACAGGTGAGGTTTGGTGTAAAAGGCGAGGTTTGGTGTTACAGGTGAGGTTTGGTGTAAAAGGCGAGGTTTGGTGTTACAGGTGAGGTTTGGTGTTACAGGTGAGGTTTGGTGTAGCAGGTGAGGTTTGGTGTAGCAGGTGAGGTTTGGTGTAGCAGGTGAGGTTTGGTGTTACAGGTGAGGTTTGGTGTTACAGGTGAGGTTTGGTGTTACAGGTGAGGTTTGGTGTAAAAGGCGAGGTTTGGTGTTACAGGTGAGGTTTGGTGTAAAAGGCGAGGTTTGGTGTTGCAGGTGAGGTTTGGTGTTACAGGTGAGGTTTGGTGTTGCAGGTGAGGTTTGGTGTAGCAGGTGAGGTTTGGTGTTGCAGGTGAGGTTTGGTGTTGCAGGTGAGGGTTGGTGTAAAAGGCGAGGTTTGGAGTAACAGGAAGTTTGGTGTTGCAGGTGAAGTTTGGTGTAACAGGTGAGGTGTTGTTACCTGTCGTCCCACTTCACTGTTGTGCAGGTGCATTAGTTTGTTCGGGTGTAACCCAGTTTTCTTCTTCATCTTCATGGGAGCGTCTGAGAACTTTGATCCCATGATGAGGCCGTAGTGGAGGTTGTCAGCGCAGCCGCCCCACCTGTGCCCGGGCTCGAGAGCGTCACTTGGGATGGGGCCGCACGTACACAGCCTCAGATCTCCGCTGGTGCACGCTCGAGCGATGGTGTGGCTGATAGCAGCGGCGGCGAGAGCGTACACGAACGCAGACTCCCTCGTTCCTGACAGAGACACAGAGAAGCGTTCACAGATCAACTTCCACGTTTTCAACACAAGACGCTGAACTGAGTTCCGTTAAAAGAGGTTTAGATCGACACAAGGCTGCACAAACGAATAAAAATAAACGTCATCCAAACAGTTTTAGAAAACACGATTCGGAAAAAAATTAAAATATGATCTTTTTGAGAGATGTGCACAAGGAAGTCTTGCTGGACGATACGTAGAGTGAAGACCTTCTTACTAATATTTTAATTATTATTATTATTATTATTAAACACAGCACTTTTATTTTATTTTATTGAGTGAATTCTGTTACACACGGACCAGTAAGTAGAATTTGGAGGGATTAAAATGAACATAAAGCTGAATATGCTAAACATCTGGTATGACAATCATGCAATCTAATATCAAATCAATATTTTTACAACTCCCATTTTCAAAGACATTAAAATCTATTTATTGGGTAAAGTGGAAAATAATAAAGTGTTGTTTAAAGTGGCGTTTGTTTAAAGAGAAATGATGCTAAAACATCACTGTTTTCACTTCTGGAGCACATGTGAAGTGATTCACCACACCTGGATGTCGTGTGATATGATTAGCCGTAGCAGTGTAGCGTACCGTCACTGGTGCACCAGTTTCAGATTTTTCCTACTGGCTCGTTTTAGCCGCTGAAATATCAAAGGCTTCTGTCTAATGCTGGCTTTGCGTCATGACGAATGAGAGAAATGTCCGTATCATCTTTCAGCTTCGCCTAAATTCAGTGTGACTAATGCTGAGATCACGCTGGGATTAAATCCCACAGCACCGAAAGCAGACACACACTCAGCTCCGAAAGTATTTATACAATTAGCAAAATGTTGGACATGTTCAGTGCTTCTTTAGAGATAGATAGATAGATAGATAGATAGATAGATAGATAGAAACTTTATGGATCCTGAGGGAAACTGCAGCATTACAGTAGTGGTAAATGACAAACATTCACAGATAACCATAATTACAATAAGATAGCACACTGCAAAAAAAAAAAAAAAAAAAAAAAAAAAGAAAGAAAGAAAGAAAGAAATGTAAAGAAAGTATACTAGCACAACTAATACTCTAATACTATCAATACTAATACTGCTAATACTAATACTACTACTAGCACTAATACTCTAATACTCTAATACTACTACTCATACTAATAATGCTACTACTAATACTACCAATACTACTACTACTAGTAGTACTGCTAATACTACTACTACTACTACTTCTAATAATAATAATAATAGTAATAATAATAATAATGTAACATGCTAACATAGCTAAGAAGTAACTTAAAAAAAAAGAAATAAATGTAAACAAACTTGTAAACAAAGCACCTAGATATTGTGCAAGTGTGCAAGAAAGTGTACTAGTACTACTACTAATACTAATACTCTAATACTACTAATACTAATACTGCTAATACCACTACTAATAATACTACTAATAATACTACTAATAATACTACTAATACTGATACAACCAATACTAATACTACTAATACTACTACTAATACTCTAATACTGATAATACTACAACTACCACTACGTATACTCTAATATTACTAATACTAATACTACTATTAATATACTACTTATATAATAATTATAATAATAATAATAATAATAATAATAATAATAATAATAATAATAGTGTAACATGCTAACATAGCTAAGAAGTACGCTACATTAGTGTCATACAAGCCGCATGTCACACGTTACTTTAAGGCTCTCAAAACACAACAAAAGAATTCTGATGACGGTAACACACATATAATTTCCATCATAATATTACAAAATGAATGTTAAGCTTTTAAATAATATCACTGAAGACAGTGACTATCAAATCCTTGAAAACAATCCTAAAAGTAATTAAATTCATTTTAATTATTTAAAGTCTTTTTTTTTTTTTATTAACTATCTTTTATACATTTCGTTAACATTTAACATCTTCAGGACAGACGAGTCTGCGCTTTGCACTTTCTCAGAAACATGATCAGAAAAAACATGTTTATACTGTAGCTGCTATAATGTAAGTGAGAACAGGAACTAACCTGTTACCACAACATCAAATGTAACTATAAATGGATAAAAAATACGCATCGTTCTTTAATAATTGTTACGGTAAAAGAGGAATCTGGTGGTGTGCTGTAGAGTAAATGGACGGGGTGGTGAAGGCATTCTGCAGTATAACGCTGTAAATATCACAATACTATGATATTGTAGTCCAGATGTTAGCTCACGTCAGCGTCTTTTCGGTCGTTGCCGTAGGGCAGAACATGACGGATACATAAACAACGTGATGCAGGCTTCAAACAAACAAACTAGAAAATCTAAATTCTGGAAAGTGGGCACGAAACGACTCGGCGTGGGATCTGAGCCACGTTAGAGCAGATCAGCTGAGCAGAAAGGACGCTATTGTTCACCATCACGAGAAACAAGGACGCTTCACGGAAAGACGGCTTCATCAAACGGAGCTCTTTCACTCTTTCACTCTTTCGCTCTTTCGCTCTTTCCTTTGGAGAAAGATGAGAAGTGTTTAATCGTGTAGTGAAGGCTGAGAGGAATTCTCACACTGAGTAAAAGCGGGTTTAAAACCTCAGTGGGCAGCCATTAATCCAGCGCTAAACCGTCCTGTAAAACCGACCGTCCTCATAAACACTTCACCCTCCATAATTACGACCATTAGGACGTCCCTCACAAACTGTGTGTGGCCCCTTTAGAGGCTTTAAAACAACCGCAAATAAACATCAAACTAACTGATTTTGTAAAGTAAAGCCTTTACACCACGCTACTGCTGAGTTCTGGATTGTGATTGGTCGTCAGGTGTTGATTAGTTTTCTCTAACAGCAGCTCTGACAGTAGTGCAGCTGCAGATCACAGGTTTATTTATAATTAATGCGTTCTTTCTAATATGTGTAATTCACAGGGTTTTAAAAAATATGTAATCGTTGATATGGTGACGTTTTCTATTAAATGTATCATGTATGGAAGGAGTCTCCAGTGTCAGCGCTTTGTAACAGTCAGAGGTAAAGCTGTAACTTCAAGTTTTCCGACATCTTCAGGACAGAGGAGTTTACGCTTCTTTGTGGCTTTGTGGGTTTTTTTTTGTCTTAATAACTTGAAGAGAGAAAAAGAGAAGCTGATGAGAGATGACTGTTTATAGCTGCTATAACGTAAGTAACAACAGGAACTAACTGTGTTGAATGTAACTATAAATGGATATAAAGTATCGTGTCATTGTTTAGTAAATAGATGAAAGTAAATTGCTGTGGTGTAAGAGGAATAAAACACTTGGGGACGTGCTGTTAGAGGAAAATAACAGCCACACACTGTGTTTTATTCATCACTTAATAAATGCAGTAATTAGGATGCAGTCGAGTGGCTTAGACTGAACGATAAGCGGAAATAAAATCTAAAAAATTGTCCACAGAAATAAATAAAAACATCACAACAGTCATTATTTATTGACAAATTGTCACATTACTAAAATGATTTTAATTGAATAATGATTGTGAAGCTGCAGCTCTTGTTTTCACTCCTTCCTGCCATCAGGAAGCTGTGTTTCCATCAGTGTTGTTTATTTTGATCGTCTCTGATAATAAAATCAGGTAAATGTTAAAGAATTTATGATTAACTCTGTAACTCTGACCTCTCTCCAGGTCCGGGAGGTATTTGGGAGCTTCGATGGACGAGCAGTTCCAGCGCATGTCGGAGAAGGCTTTCTGACACGTCTTCTTGACCTCACGTGCGGCCTGGACGATGACCTGCATGAGCTCCAGGTTAGTGCGGCAGAGCTGAGCCTGCGACGACACGAGGCCGGGGAGCGACTTACACTGCTGCGTCTTATTAATGTGCTCCGACGTCTGAGATAAAGCCCTGAGATATCAACACACACATGCACACACACACACACACACATACACACACACACACACGGAAAAAACATGAGAAAACGCCGAGCAAATATCAGCTTTATGTTACACGGTAAACTGACAAAAATTTACGCATATGCATAAAATTTAAAAATAGCAATACATTAAATCTAATTAAAAATAAATACACCCTAATAATTAAATACAATTTACAATAAAATATGCAAAAAATAAAAATAAGAAATGAACGTTTGTCTATAAAAACAACAATAGTTTAATATTAAATCGCATATAATTAATTTGCAGTGAATAAATGTAATACAGACAATTAAACATTTCTTTTTAATCCTATTTATTTTAGATTTTTAATATTTTATTGCAATCATTATATTTTAATTATATTTTCAGACCCTGCATCTGCTGTAATGATCATGTGATTTAAAAACTCTTTTTAAAAGAAAAGAGCTTGCTTTTTTTTTTATTAAAAATGCATAAATTAAGCCAAAATCCACTGATTCGTCGATAAATAATCAGTCAAGCTTTCTTTAGATATTTATTATTTTATTCAGTAATTATATTTTCAGACTCTGTGTCTGTTGTTGCAGCCACCACATGATTTAAGGATTATTTTTAATTAAAAATGCTTAACTGTAGTCCATTAATTGGTTATTAGAGACTGCTTGTTAACCAATCAGGATCGAGCTACGCTCTTTCAGGTGTCATGTTAAGTTAAATCTTTTATATTGAGTTTCACAGACGCACGTAATCGTTAATGAAGTTAAAGTGAAAGGGTTAAAGCAGAGCTAGGTGGATAATTAGTTTCTCGTAAATGTTTTAAACGGAGCTGAAACGCCGCTACGCTGACTTGTTTTCGTGCATCTCGTCACGTTAACGTCCTCCAGATGTGATTTACAACCAACACGATTGTGACACGGAGCTCGAGCTGCTTTTCGTACGTCTCCGGGTCACGCATGAGAGATATGATAAAGTGCAGGAAGGAGGAGGACGTCACCAGCACACGGGATAATAACGGGAATTTTTTGGCGTCGTTAGCAGGGAGATCTGGCAGGAAGAGCATCGGATACTGATTGCCAGTGGAAAGAAGGGCTTTTTCCCAGAGGATCTGGCGGAATGGTTGCGAGACGATGCCAGAGGTTTCAATTCATCGACATGTGAATCTCTTCCAAAGCTTTAACCCTCCACAGGACTTAAAAATATGAAGGTAAAACCGGAGGCTGGAATGTTTCGAAAACACTAATCATAATTGTGAATAATTGCGGCTACGTTTTCTAAATTGCCTCGTGTCATAAAAAAACTTTCAGTTTTGAAAAAAAATTTTTTAACAAAAATTATCAGGAGGTTAAAGAGCAGCATGAAGACACACACAGCGACTCACTGCCCTTAAGACTGGAATAAATTACATTATCTATGGCTGCTTTTGTTTTATACCCTGTGTCTCTGTTTCATACACACACACACACACACACACACACACAGCAATGTTCGTGAGAACCAGTCTGCTCCATGCGCACCTTTCGCCTGTTTCGGATTAGGAGCGAGGGGCCGCTGCTTTCTGCCCCCATGATAATCTGTGACCCACAGACACCCCCTCCTCCGTTCTCCCACCCACACACACACACACACACACACACACACGGTTACACTCACAGGTGTTTATGGCAGCATGTGGTTTGTATTGTGCTCAGTGCTTTAGCAGGCCGACGCCTGTCATGTCACAAACATTCCACTTTACATTCTGCTTCACAGATTTTCACATTGTTTTGCTTTTATAAATCATTATAAATCATTATAAATCATTATTATTATTATCATTATCATAAATTATTATCATTATGGTGATCAAATGGTTTCCAGATGTTTATATTTTATTTGCACAAAGTTAAATCTCATCAACTTGCGACACATTTTTTCCCCCAAAAAAATCCACATCAGACTTTGTCTTCTCTGAAATATTAATAATTAATAATAATAAATAATTAATTAACGCTTATATAATCCTAATAAGCATTTTACTAATTCACGATGATATCACAATATCGTGTGTAAATAATCGCTCTAAGAACACCTCGAGTATCGCTCGGTATTTGCTTTAGTGTTATTTATTCTTTTTACAGTGTTTATGGATATATTTATCATTTAGAGCTCCCCCCCGTTTTATGGTGCATTTGGTTCAGTCCGTTATTTATTACACATGTAAAGGAACAAGATGCTGTTTCCTTTATTCAAAATACTTGATTTTTTAATTTTTAAATTGACCATGATTTGAGTTTAGAAGGTGAACTTTTAAGACGAATCGTGTCAGTTTATAGTGACTTAAGTGGCACTACACTCTCAGAAACAAAGGTACCAAGTGGTACTTCTGCTTGTTGCTCCTGTGGTACAATCGAGGAGAAATGTTTTGTGCCTTTTTGTATGTAAAATAATTTAAGGAGCATTTAAGGAGTCTGTACAGCTTTACTCTGAAAGATAATTAAAGGTACCACGTGCACCTTCACAGGTAAAGATACATACTAAAGGTACCAAAGATGCACCCTTGTTGGGATCACCATGGCAACGAGGATGAGTACTGTCATTTCTGAGAGTGCACATTATTTACAGTTTGTCCGCCGTCATCTTTCGTCTACGTTCTCACGCGGTGAACAGAATTATGGGATATGGGACACGTGGAAAATCAGGAAACTGGATCATGAGAGCATCACAGTCACTACCCAAAAGATGCTGCCTACGTAGGCGCCCTCCTCCTGATTAGAATTGGACAGGACTGTGTGATTATTATCAGTTAGAGAGGAAATCGGAGCCACTCACAGCCATCGGATGGCGAGGCAGTGCTGCGACAGAGCCAGCGTGAGCAGCGTGACGGCGCACAGCGGAAACGACACAAACTCGCTCTTCATCCTGATCAGTTCGGTGCGTCTCGGGGCAGGAAGCTCGCGGCGAGGATCACAGGCCAGAGCCCATGACACGGACGGCTTCTCTCTTTCTCTTTCTCTTTTCCTCCCTCTGTCTCTCCTGCTGAAAGAGAGAAAAGAGAAACGTTCAGATGTTCGGATTCTGAGAAAGTAATAATATCTTTATAATTTAATTATATCAATATCATATGATCAGAGTTTACACTGCACTGTTATCTCAGAAACTCAGTCCGCCTTGTTTATCTCGTCTCCAAGTGGGATCCTTCAAAAAAAAAAAAGTTTCCTCAAAATCAGGAAATATTCTGAAGCGTCCATGATAACTAAACTCCTCCCTCTGATCATCCTCATAATGTACTGAATAACCGATTATCAGCCTGTAATAACTGATACAGTTTCACTGATGGGATCTAATGTGAGAGATATCACCTCTGACTGAGTTCTCCAACTCTGAGGTAAAGAGGTAAAGAGGTAAAGAAGTAAAGAGGTAAAGAGGTAAAGAAGTAAAGAAGTGAGCTTAAAGCTGAGTTGCAAAAGAAATTGCTGAAGGGAAATTTAAATATGGAAATATTGTCATGAAAATGTCAAAGAACTGAGAACCACTTAAACCAATTCCACATTTAAATATTAAAATCCATATTTAAATGTAAGAGTTACACTTCACAATATGCTGCAGCCTCTGAAAAAGCACCAGGACGACGACAACCATCTGAGTTTTTCCCAGTTTTTTGCCCCAGTTTCCTTTTTTTCTGTAACAAATTCAAGGCCACAACGAATACTGTATAAACACTGCATTCTTCACTGATTTTATATTTCTTCACATTCTGACTAATGCTTTATTTATTTACTTTAATCTTTGATTCAAACTGAATTTCAAATTACTTTAATGATGTAATAATTACGATTATGCAACAACAACAACAACAACATCAACAACATCAGCAGCAACATCAACAGCAACATCAACAGCAATAATACTCATTTTATAATGTCACTTCTGCATTTGTGATTTTCATATTTAAATATTTAAATTCTTATTTAAATTTTAGATGCATCATTCCTGACACTGTTTAAAGACTGGATTCTTTCCTCGTTTGTTTGCTTTTATATTTCTTCAAATTGCACAACGAATATAATCCTAACGTCTGCCGAGTTTCACTGGATACTTCAGAGTTAGTGAATAATGTGCTTTAAGATGAATCACTGAACAATAATCTGGACATTATACACTCCGTACACACCCCATACACACTCCATACACACTCCATACACACTCCATACACACTCCGTACACACTCTCAGCACACACTCTCAGCACACACTCCTCGGGACGGTCCAGAGCCGGCTGTGTGGAACGGGTCTGGGGATCTGAGGAGCTCGTTTCTGCTTCACGGCTCATTTTCAGCTTATTATAAAAGACATTTATCACAGATGCGTCTCTAACCCGGGTTAAATACACGAATAAAGGAGCTCATTACACACTGACACACAGATTTAGGTTTGGATTTATAACCCAGATCTAGACGTACTGTAAGTGATGCATACTAATCCAAAAAAAACGGCATGAATGTCATTTTAATCAGTTTAGTGTTTACAGTATTTACAGTATTTACAGTGTTTATGGTTTCTAAATCACTCTCTCTCCGTGTCGGGATGGTGAATATCGCTCAGGGGTCCATGCACCATTCATCCAGCACCACTAGACTGCACAAAACAGCTAATTAAATTACAAATGCACACTACACGCTTACTAGTACACTACACAGGGAGGATAAAAGTATTACAGAGTTACACAGGACACTACAGGGAGCTTAAGAATATATAAAAATAAACAAAAGGAGAAACCGTAGCTGTAAAGACGCCTAAATTCCCGTCACGTTTAGAGGGAAATTTGATAAAATAGCAGCTTTGTTCTGTATTTTATATATAACAGTCATCCACCATATTTTTATATCTATCTATCTATATATTTATAGCTATATTTTATATATTGTAGTTCTATTTTTGTGTTACTTTGGGACATTTTGATACTAGCAGGAGCTGCAAAAAAATTTCATTATACACGTATGATGACAGTAAAGATATTCTATTCTACTTTACTCTCAGACCTGATTTCTTTTTTTAGCTTAACACTTCTAAAACAACCTTTATTTATTTTTAACTCTCGTTACAAATGCAGCCAAAGTGCCGTATACTATAATGCATATGTCTATTATAATGTATACTGTAATACATTATAATAAACAGCTTTACGAGTCACTCGTACACTATTCCTAGCATTCACTCCAGTCTTATTGTGTGGTTTAGGACGTAGCAGGTAAAAAAAAAAAAAAAAAAAAAGAGCTCTTATTAAAGGTCAGACGTACCAGCTGCGTCCTGAACCACATGCTCCCACACTAAATAGTATGAATAGTATGGAAAGAATATAACTATGACCAAACTAAGTACCATTCTGAGTAGATTTAGTTTGGGACGCAGCCACACACAGGTCACTTTCAGTCTCAGCCTTAAGCTGCTTTTACACCCCAAACCACAAACTAGTGCACTACAGAGTATAAATAGCTAGACGAGTAATAGTTTAATTGTAATGCCCTATAAATTACTGCTTAGTAGCCTGTGGCAGGATGTGGTTTGGGACGCAGCCGTGCGCCGTTCACTTTCATCCTCACCTTTTTACGCACCGAACCGCACCGAGTATAAATAGCGGTATAAATATATAGCGAGGTCATAGATAAATTGGGTAGTGTGCAATTCTGTAGGGAAGATTGTGGTTTGGGACGCAGCCGTCCAGAGTTCAGAGTTTTAACACTCACCTTTTACATTTAACATTAAATGGTGTTTATATATATATATATATATATATATATATATATATATATATATATATATATATATATATATATTAATAGATTTATTTAGTTTGTTTCTAGTAATAAGCAGATAATAGGCAGTAATAACACACTGTGTAGTGTTTCCTAAGTTTAAGTATGTGATTTGGGACACAGCCATGCCCCATTCACTTCCATTCTCAACCTTTAGATTAAATACACACACTGATTTATCTGCATTTATATGTTTCTAGCTTTACAGTGTGGTAATAAGCAGATAATAAGCAGATAATAAGCAATAATAAGACACTGTGTAGTGTTTAATAAGGCAGATTGGGACGCAGCCGTGCACACTTCTCCATCCAGACTTAACACTATACCACCTATAAAAAAAACTGACTGTTATTTATGTATATATGTATACAGTGCGGTAATAAGCAGTAATAAGCAGTAATAAGACACTGTGTAGTGTGTAAGGAGGTAGATTGGGACGCAGCCGTGCACAGTTCACTTCCATGCTCCCTTTTCAGACTTAACACTCAGCCGATCTGGAACCGTCTGTATAATATGAATGCAGTAATAAGCGGTAATAAGCAGTAATAAGACTCTGTGTAGTGTGTAATAAGGCAGTGTGTGGATTTGGGACACAGCCGTGCACAGCTGAGTTTTATTCTCACCTCACAGCGAGCGGCTGGAGCAGAAACAGCGCGCGCGAGGAGACGCTTAAATCCGGTCAGTGTGCAAAATCCAGGAGTTTAAAAAAAAAAAAAAAGAAAAGAAAAAGATTTCCTTTATAATCCACTCACGGGTTTAAACCGGGCTAGTGCGCGCGCGTTAATCCGGTCTTCAACCGAGCAACACGTCCGGGAAATGAAACAGCGAACACCATTCTTCCCTTTATTCACCAAATCCTGCAGCGGAACAGCGCGAGCTGGTGCAGTCTCTCTCTCTCTCTCTCTCTCTCTCTCTCTCTCTCTCTCTCTCTCTCTCTGTCTCTCTCTCTCTCTCTCCGTCTCTGTGTCTCGTGCGTCCTCGCTCGCGCTGCGCGGAATGCGTGTTCTGACCAGCCCGACAGCGCGCGCTTACTTATATATATACATGGACACGCGCGCGCGTGTGGGCCCCCGGCTTTGATCTCGCCCTGACGTCACGTGGGATTTGCATAACAAAGCGCGTGCGGCGGCGGAACACAGCGCTGTGAGTGTCCGAGTCCTCGCGCGCGCTCAACTTTTCATTTCACTTGTATTTTATTTATTTATTTATTTTTATTTTTGAAAATATTCGCATTATG
>CM040470.1:773229-806829 GCA_022758105.1 Pangasianodon gigas
GAAGCGGAGTTACTGTAACAGCACGTCCTCGTGTTTTATTCCTCTTAAACCACAGCAATCTACCAAGTTTAGTACAGTTTAGTAGTAATTAAAGAAGGACACGTTGTACTTTATACCCGTTTATAGTTACATTTCCTGTTGGGAAACTTTGTTGTACTTACATTATAGCAGCTATAAACAGTCCTTCCCTCACCAGCTTTTCTTTTTTCTCTCTCTCTCGAGGTTAATTAAAAAAAAAAAAAAATGCAGCTTGTCATGTTACAAAGCGTAAACTCCTCTGTCCTGAAGATGTCGAAAAACTTTACAGCTTTACCTCTGACTGTTACAAAGCACTGACACTGGAGACTCCTTCCATAAATATTACATTTACAGAAAATTTCACCAGATCGAGTTTTTTTTAATAAGTTTTTACGGAGCATCCTTTATACAAATTGCTGTTACTATAGAAACGATAATGTATTCGCTGTGCTTTGCAGCTGCTCTACTGTCAGAGCTGCTGTTATAGAAAATTAATCAACACCAACCACCACACTGGACCTTTCTGTCTGTGAGTGTGTAGCTAATGTTAAAGTGTGTAAAATTGATTGGATTTAGCTGTCCGGATCAGTTAGTGCACCTTTTTGATCAGACGTTTAAAAAAACTTTCAGCCCATGAGGACTCGCTCAGCGTGAGCCGAACCTCGCTGCTCGCTTGTGTATTCACGTTAATCGAATCAACTCTAACTGCATTTTCCAATGAGTGACACAAGGTCCAGAGTGACCTCGCATGACCTTCACTTCAGAGCAAAAACACGCTCGTGTGTCACATGTTTAAATTATTACGCCTAGAGTTTGGAAACTTAAGCATTTCAGACTAATAAAGAACAATCTTTCTGAGGCACGTCTCAGACTCGAGGGTTATAGTTAGTATTTAGACATAATATTCTCGTTGATACGTAGAGCAATTTCAAACACACACACGCACACACACACAGGCCGTGTCGCCTGACCTCTGCTCTCTTGATAACTTTTACAACCAGAGGTTAATCTCGCTGGATGTGAGAAACAAGAACCGAGTTCGACTTTCCAGCCAAAAGCGATGGGAAAGCAAACAAATGTATTGTCCCGCTGCAAGCCCCGCCCACAACATCGTGTTTACACACCGCACAGATGTGGACGCAATCTCAAACATCGGCTTCTCTCTGAATCAAACCTTCCTGTAGAGAGGTTCTTCATTCTAGATAAAACCAGTCTATAGGTCTAAAGTGGGGACAAAAATACAGCGTACGCAATTTCCTCCTCTAGTTTCCTCACGAATGTAATTAATGTGTGAGGCTTTGTGTAAATTTCTGAAGACACAGTGGGAATTCCTGTCATCTATCTAACACTAAACTTCACCATGTAGCCGAATGTTATTTATAGAGGCCGCCATCTTGGACAATCAGAGTCACATTTGCTGTAGGGCTGTGCCATGTCGTATCATCAGTGATATACCAGTACAGTTCCTCCCCATGATAAGAATTTGTCGTCCCGCGATATTGACGATGTAGTTGATGACGTTTTTAAGTGCCGCAACATGAGCATCTCACACGTAGAACGAGAAGCAGCATGACGGAAGGCGGCGTTCCGTCCCTAGACAAGGAAAAAGAATTAATCCCCAAAAAAACGAGCTTCCTCCATAATATGGAAGAGGTTCGGATCCAGAAGATCAGACGTGAATCAGACGGCTGATGTGCTGATGTGACTTATGGCCAAAAAGATGAAGTTGAATGGTACTATGTTCATATCGTCATTTATATCGTTACCGCAAAAAACAGGGGTGGACCCTCCACTAAATAATAAAAACAGATTAAAATATCGTTGATTTGGTGAAGTTTTCTGTTAAATGTAACATTTATGGAAGGAGTCTCCAGTGTCAGTGCTTTGTAACAGTCAGAGGTAAAGCTGTAACTTTAAGTTTTCTGACATCTTCAGGACAGAAGAGTTTACGCTTCTTTGTGGTTTCTCGCTAACATGCGTAACAAGCTGCGTTTATTTTTAAATCTTATTAACTTGAAGAGAGAGAATAAAGAGAGGCTGGTGAGGGAACGACTGTTTATAGCTGCTATAACGTAAGTGACAACAAGAACTAACTCACTTTTGTAACTATAAATGGCTAAAAAGTATGACGTTCTTTAATAAATAAAAATTGTAATCGTTGGTAAATTGCTGTGGTATAAGAGGAATAAAACACGTGTGTGTGTGCTGTTCTAGGAAAATTATTTAGTTGTTTATTTCACGCTGTGACTGTGGAGCTGAACCATGTTGGTTGTAAATATATAAGGATTTGGGCCTGTGTTTATAAAATCGTATCGTATCCATGTCGTATATTATTGTATCATTACAGATGTAAAAATGATCCACTCCTCAGTTCTGTTTTAAAATGATATCTGCTCCTACGAAGGCCCTGTTTTGAACGTGAACTTGGACAGAGGCGAGAAAATAACACCCACACGCGTCCCCGCGAGGAAGGCGAGAAACATCCAGTGACGGTGAACTGCGAACGGCCGAAACCTGTTTACCGGGTCACGAGGGGCTGAAGATGAACTCGAAGCACGATGAAGCGTCTGCGCTGCCGTTTTAACACACAGGCTCTCAATTCCTGCCCGCTTTGAACCACCAGCCGAACACACACACACACACACACACACACACAAACACACAACTTGGGCCAGTTCACAGGGGGCAAAGCAAACCAGCACGCCTTACAGAGCCGAAATGACTCACGGAAAGAAAACACTCGTCGTCCAAGTGTGCTGGAAAATTTCTGCCTCGATTCAGTAAATCAGTTCAGTAATTGTTGCTCATTTTGTAATGGCAGTCTGTGTGTGTGTGTGTGTGTGTGTGTGTGTGTGTTTTAATGCAGTTATGTTTTCTTAAACGAATCACCTTCACTGTTTATATTTTGCGATGATCTTTTCTCTTTTTATCTGAAGCATCATCAGACCTCCAGACGCTTGATTTACTCTGCCACGTATCTCAAAGCCACACACACTGTTTACTCAGAGCACCATGGAGGTTTAAAGTGAACACACACTCGCTCTCGTCGCTCCATGTGGTTTTCCTCCTGCCTCAAAAATAAGAAACGTGTTTCGGCTCAGTAATGAAAATGCATCTCTTTTATTTTAGGGATTAAATTTCATCAGTCCTAAAATTCTCCTGATTCATCATTTAGCAAGTTTGAGTTTCCAGCAAACTTTCATTAAAGCTTCAAAACTATTTTAAGATTTAAATATCATGGTAAACGGCCATTAAGGGCCTTTTTTCCCGAAAATATACCTGTAGTTAACTGATTTTGTCTAATGTTAGCTAAATGAAACACACTGAAAAATTTTATTTCACATTAATGAACTCAAAATATTCTCCATTTACTGTAACAGGAAGTGAGGATGCTGTGTCAGGTTTTTTTTTTTTTTAATGTAAGACAGTTGAAGGGGGCGGGGCCTCCATGGGTCAGTTAATATCAGAGAGTTCAAAACAGCAACTGTCAATCATTCAAGATTCATATGCTGATTGGCTGATCTGCCATTTTGAAAAAAAAAAAAAAAAGATTTAGCGTATTTTTGAGTGATAACTCATAGCAGGGAACTGACGTAAAAATGCAGAGCTCCTACGCACGACATGTGAACGTTTATAGGACTTGTGAAGCTCCAAATGTTTCTGACATCTTTGGATTTTTAAAATAAATTCACAATGACTCAATTATGTGTTTTGTTAATTGAATAACGCAAAAACTGAGCTCATATTAGGATTTGAGATATGCTGAAAACAATATGTTACTTTTTCTTTGGAAAGAGACACAATCCACAGTCATCTTCAGGAGACAGTAATGTGAGGTCAGGGTTGAAGCAGGAGATCTGTAGCTATGAGATGATAACGTTATCCACTGCACCACCATGCTGCTATAATGCAGCTCTATTTTTCAATATTGTGAAATTCTGATGTTGCTCCTTAAATCCATATCACCTGCTAGTGATAAAGCAAGACTCGAACCTGGAACCTGGAACCTGGAACATCACACCACAGAGGGGAAAGGTTACACTCGAGGCTTATGGTTCATCTGTGTACAGTTCTACACACACAGAGTTCTCAAACCTGAGCTTTACCTGTGTGTGTCTGATGTGTGTGAGGGTTTCAGCCTCATCTCAGATGGAAGCAGGTACGATATTATGATATAATTGCTCAAGTTTGGGTGTGATGTAAAGTACTGGTGGTTCAGTGAGCAGGTTAAAATGGTGTTATGTTGTAAGGATCAGGGTTCAAGGCTGAGCTCACGTGGCGCATCAGTGACAACAGGTGAAGCTTTTACATTATAATTAGTTATGTTTGTAGGTAAGGTGGTGTAAAGTAAAAGATTAATGTTTAAAAAAAAGGCACAGTTGTGTGAAGGTGACAGTAGCTCTGTGGGCAGGTGAACAGCACTCACCTTGTGAAGCTCAGGGTTTGAGGCTTGGGTTGAACTGTAATAATTAAAAGTTAAGCTTTTACATTGTCCTCGCTTGTGTTTGTATGTGAGGTAGAAGATAAAAAAAAAGCATGTGTTCTGTAAGTGATAGTGGCTCAGTGTGCAGGTGAGTAGGTGTGTGTTGGTGTCTCTGTGTGAGGTTTATGGTTCAAGACTCAGTTCAGGTGTTTCTGTGCTGACCAGATGGTAACACTTTACTGTTGAGTCATTCATTCTGTGTGTGTGTAAAGTAAAAGATAAACCTTTAAAAAAAAGCAGTATTGTCTGTAGGTAGCAGTGGCTCAGTGTGTAAGTGGAGTAGCCCTCATGCCATGAGGGTCTTGGTTCACGTCTCAGTGCAGGAGGCGTCTTATTGAACATAAGGTAAGATTTTACAGAGTAGTCTTGCATGTTTGTACATGAGGTGGTGTAAAGTAAAAGATAAATGTCTAAAAAAAACGCTGCCCTCTCTGAAGGTACTGGTGGCTCAGGTGTCTAAGGGTGAGTCCCTCTGTGGTGTTCGCTGCACAGGATCGAGACTGCCTGCGGGTGAGCTGAAGGTGCTGGAGCTGGGTGGGGCACTAAATCTGGCGAAGTGAGAGAAAGAGAGTGAAAGCCAGTATGTCCCACCTGGGGCTCCTGGAGAGGTGGAAGGAGGGGTTATGCTGCTCTGGGCCATTTCTTGTCAATATTTATTGCTATATATGTTCACTTTTTTATTTAACACACTGTTATGTTTTTCTCTACAACGTTACACTATATTAGTTTACTTAATTTCATTTAGCTTTACACATATACTACACATTAATAAAACAAACATTTTAGCCTGATTATAGCATAAACCCTGTGCTTTAATTCCTGCAGACTCAAGGCCTTGCTTTCTGTCTCACCTGGGACTTGAACCCTGAGTTCCAGGGCCACACACCCTCACCCTCACCCACACACACACCTCCTGAACCACTGGCACTGACAGGGTGCAAGGTTTTTTCCTTTAGCGTGTTTATCTTATTATCTTATTATCTGTCCTGATGTTTAGGGAAAAACAGAACAAAGCCAGACTTGAACCATTGACGTCAGGGACAAAAGGCAGGAGTGATAACAAAGAGCTACTGAGCTTCAGAAAGCAAAGACTGCTTTAAAAGAGTTTATCCTGAATATATAGCCTGCAGATTGACCCTATACAACTTCCTTATATTTGAGCCATCTGAGAACGGCTCTGGAGGTGTGTGTGTGTGTGCGTGTGCGTGTGCTGGTGATTCAGTGAGAAGGTAAGTGTGTGTGTTTCAGTGTGATGATCATGGGTCAAGCCTTCAATGTGTAAAAGGTAAGATTCTTTCTGTGTAAACACTCATTAGTGTGTGTAGATGATGTAAAGTGGAGGATTAACACCTCTGAAGGCACCAGTGACTCACAGAACAGTGAAACGCAGCATTGTGACACCTGAAGGTGAGCTCATGCTGATACTTTTTTGTTTTTTTCTGACTTTTGCTGCACTTCCAGACATCACTACACCATTAGAGCTCAGACATCACCTTTCCATATCCTGATATAAAAAGCTAGACCACAATCTGAACAGTGAAATCTCTTTCTCTCTGTGTTAGGATTTCTTACACCACGCTGCTCTTGAGTTCTGGATTGTGATTGGTGGTCAGGTGTTGATTAGTTTTCTATAACAGCAGCTCTGACAGTAGTGCAGCTACAAATCACAGGTTTATTTATAATTAATGCGCTCTTTCTAATACATTATCTATAGCAGCAGCTCATTCACAGGGACGTGTACACAGGAGCGGACACTCCACTAAATAATAAAAACTTCAGATTTCAGATTAAAACACTATTGATCTGGTGAAGTTTTCTGTTAAATGGATCATTTATGGAAGGAGTCTCCAGTAACAGTCAGAGGTAAAGCTGTAGCTTTCTTCAGGACAGAGGAGTTTATAAATATATTGCTGTGATATACGCAGAATAAAACACTTAGATATTTCTTCCTAAACACATAAACACTGTCAACTTTTGACCCTGAAGATTCCAAAGGATCACAGAAGGATTACATTTCCATCGAATGTCCTGTTTTATTGAAAACGAAGGGTTTTTTTGTCATTTATTAAGGAAGCCGCAGGCTTTGACATGAGAACAGCGGGTGCTCTTCTGCAGTGGACCGTTTATGATTAAAGCCACTTTCATGTTGGTTAAACATATACACACACACACACACACACACACACACAGAGCTCAAGTGAGTTTTATTTGCTTTTCATCTCAATGTTAGACTCGTTCGTCATCATCGTAGTCAGTGTTTTGGACTCACGTTACAACAAATACACAGAATATTGAGTCCAATTTTTACCTTAAATACTGTTACTATAAGCAGTGGTTATGCAGGACGTGTTTAACAATAAGAAGAAGAAGAAAAGGAAAATATGAAAACAGTATAAATCTATAAATATGTCTAATACAGAAAGCAAACAATGTGGACCATCATTCTCCATTTCAGATGTTGTTCAGGCGGCTTTGTGTCTTCAAAGGTCTCTGTTATTTCAGTACAAACAGAGCAGGAATGAGTGTGTGACATCAAAAGCCCAGCAGTGTGTGTGTGTGTGTGTGTGTGTGTGTGTGTGTGTGTGATGGAGAGGCTTCTGCTGACTGATTGTTTGAACTGAGAGGAAATACATCATTACAGCTGCAGTAAATACGCTCCTTCTCCGTTTACTTGAGCTGCGACGCCGCCGCCTTTCTTTTGAAATTGCTCGAATTTTATCGAGGCATTTAATCAAATAAACAGGCCACAAAGAGACGCCTCATAAATAGATTGTCTAACTTTCAAACGCCTAAACATAAATGTTTATTATTTTCAGAGGAAATTCTGCACGATGTTTTTTTTTTTTAAAGCATGAAGTGAAAATGGTCAATCTGATTACTTTGTTTGCATTACGCATAATTCTTATCTCTCATTAGTCTATCGTTTGTTATTAAGAATAAAAAGTTGGCTGGAGTTGTGAGTCTGGTGTGTGTGTGTGTGTGTGTGTGTGTGCTCAGTTGTGAAAACACACCCGAGGAGCATCCGTCTCAGCAGGAGAGGCCAGTTCCGAGGCCACTGAGCTGCTGGTCTTCTGAGGGTGCCATTTGTTTCGGAGCACTTCTCCATCTCTCAGGCCGCGGGTTCCTTTCATGTAGCAGATGGGAGGCGCTTGTCTAAACATTTCCTGTCGACTTCAATGGCTTCGGGGACACAGGTGACTCGACCCAGGGTACGGAGAACACGGTCCTGTCCGGCGTCGGTCACTCTGAGGTCACGCCGCTGTAGCGACATTAACACACTGCGTACACTCGGCCAATCAGAATATTAAAAATAACTTCAGCGGTTTTTGTGCGTGTGTGTGTGTGTGATTGTAAATGTGCTGCTCATCTGTTTTGTCTGCATTTACATCTTCTGTTTTTAGTAACCATCTTTCATCCACCATCTGCACTAGAGATTCCAGACTAGCAGAAATTTTTCAAAGTTGTGGATACACTCTTAGAAAAATAATTTCCTACATGGGTTCGAAATGTCACTTCCTCTGACGGCAAACACTCTGGTTCTACATAAATCAGATGGACAAACAAAAGAACCTGTTATGCGTTCTAGATTTACTAAAAGTGTATTCAGTTCAATCCAGTTTTATCTGTATAGCGCTTTTAACAACAGACATTGTCACAAAGCAGCTTTACAGAAATATATAAATAAACTCAGGATATAAATTGTAAATGTATAAATTTATCCCTAATGAGGAAGCCAGAGGCGACGGTGGTGAGGAAAAACTCCCTGAGACGATATGAGGAAGAAACCTTGAGAGGAACCAGACTCAAAAGGGAACCCATCCTCATCTGGGTGACACCCGATAGTGCGATTATAAATCATTCCCTTCTGTAACTGTGTACTACATGGACAAATAGTGCAATTGTGTAACCAGGAAATTCATCACAGTTTTCACAGGAAGTCTGTTTTGTTGAAGTTATCAGCTGTTGATATGGTGATTTGAGAACGCTTTTACATAACGGTTCTAATCTTTCCTACGATGTTCCTGTGATATTTAGTGATAGTAGTGTTTTAGTATTTCTACCTACCTGTTTATTCGTAATGCAGCTAGAACCATATAACACCAAGGCTGTAGAAATTTAACAGAAACATTTCCTTTATTCGTTTTGTCTCATTTCAGTTCTGTCACAGTTTGAAAAAAGTCTCACAAGGTCTACTGGACACATCTCATTTTCTCTCTGGCGAAATTCTCACACACACACACACACACACACACACATATGTCCAGCACTCCCTGGTTCCACAATGCAGCGTTTCTCCGGTGCCGTGTTTGATCTTGCCACTTGCGAATGATAAAATAGGTGGGAGAAACAAGGAAGTGTAAGACGTGAAACAATGGAGTCTTGTTCCTGAGTCAGCATGATACATGGGTGAAAAATTAAACTGCAGTCCAGCAAGACGGCCAAATTCTGTACAGTCTTCTGTGTGTGTGTGTGTGTGTGTGTGTGTGTGTGTGTGTGTGTGTGTGTGTGTGTCTGTATCCATGTTCTTGAACATTTTTGATTGCTTCCTGAATAACAAGATCAAAGTAGTGGTCATCTGGTGAGGGGACATCTGAGAGGGTGGATACAGATGATACACATTCCTTATCGTCGTCCTGGGACGCGTCCTTCTGTGTGAGATGAAGCGTTTTCCAGAGCAAACATGTAGAAATCAAAATGGCTTCCAGACTGAACCTGTTGTTAATTTAATTAGCCACAATCGGAACTGGATATCGAAGTATCTTTTCCTCTGAGAAGGTCATCAGGTGTGTGAGAGATGCAGCGTAAGAAGATCTCGAGGTCTTGGTGAAAACGTTAGAATCGCAGCGTTAAATCGCACCTGAGATGTCAGGAATGCACAACACACTGTGGGAGGTAAAGGCTCGGGCCTGGCGGGGAACACGCTAATGCCGTGTAGATTTAAGGGGCACAAAGTGGCCACAGGACGGAACAATAGATAAATTGTGCCACCACATCTGTTTTTGATCGATACGCCTGGGCCAGGATTAGAGAAAAGAAATCAGAACTCGGTTATGAAGAGCTGAAAGCCAATCCGCACAGAGGAGGGGGTTAAAGCCGACAGGGTCGTAACTCAATCACTCCGAATCACTCCGAATCACTCCGACTCACAAGGTAAATCCCACTCAGAGCCGAGCCTCGTCCAAACCCGACCCTGCTTCTCAAAAGGAACCCAATTAATCAGCGGCACACGTTCCTAATACGCTTGAAGTGAAGAGGCCCGAAAAATACGCAATTATTCTAGGAATTCTACCGTAATCTCCCGGGGGTTACGCACCTTTCTGTTCAAATACGCAGCACAAAGAAAGAGAAAAAAAAATGGTAGGAAGAGAGAGAAAAAGAGAAAGAAAAAAGTTGGGAGAGAGAGACAGAGAGAGAGAGAGGGTGAGGGGAGAGAGAGAAAGAATGAAACAATGTAAGAAAGCCATGCTAATTCCAAAGGAGACTGTTTCAAAGGAAGAAAGAAAGAAAAAAAAGAAAGAATGAATGAAAGAAAGAAAGAAGGTTAGAGAAAGAGAGAGTACATAAACAACATAAAGAAAGCCATGCTAAGTCAAAGGAGACTGCCTTAAAAGAAAGAAAGAAAAAGAGAGAGAGAAAGAAAGAAAATAAAAAAAAAAGAAAGAAAGAAAAAGAGAAAGAAAAAGAAAGAGAAAGAAGGGAATAGAGAAATAAAGTAAGAAAGAAAGCCATGCTAAGCCAAAGGAGACTGCTTTAAAAGAAAGATAGAAAGTAAGAAAAAGAGAGAAAGAAAGAAAAAGAAAGAGAAAAAGAATGGGGGAGAGAGAGAGAAACAAAGTAAGAAAGAAAGCCATGCTAAGCCAAAAGCGACTGCATTAAAAGAAAGACAAAAAGAAAGAAAGAGAAAAAGAAAGCAAGAACGAAAGTAAGTCATGCTAGTCATGAGAGCGTTTGGGTTAAAGTGATTTGGTGTGTGTTACAGATCGGATCTTGGCGATGAGGTCGTTTTACTCGCCGTGAACATGAAAGTGCTCGGCTCTGTGTGTGTGTGTGTGTGTGTGTGTGTGTGTGTGTGTGTGTGTGTGTGTGTGTCCGAGTCTGTGCACAGACGGGAAAAAATGGAACGAAATCCAGTTTAAAAGCTTCGGCTCGGTCTCGTGTGCTGTGTGTGGACACGATTACACTCGAGCTCAGCTCTTACAGAGAACCGTTCCAGGGTTCGAGTCGAGCCATTCTTTACCAGTCCTGGAGATTAACAAAAGATGTAGGTGACCTTTGACCTATGATTTCATGAACTTTGGTTTTGTGAGTCAGGAGAACAAGAAAGCGGGACTGTCGTCTCACTGGTCGCGAAAGAAAACCCATTTTTACATTGCTCTAAAAAAATAAAAAGCAGTCTGGTCCACAGAAATGTGCTCTGGTTTTATTTGTTAGCAAAGAGGTCACCCTGTGGTTCCAACATTAAAAAAAAAAAAAAATTACAGCCTTTAAGGCTTGTTCGATGGTCCTCTGAGAGAAGCCTTAAAAGCAGCCAAACTAATAAAGGAGATGTTTCTGCTTGTTTCTACAACAAAAAATAAGCATCAGAAAAACATTATAGGAACGTTATAGGAACGTTATAATGCTCTATGGTGTTGAGAACCCAGTGTTAATTTACAACACTAAGAGTTCTCCGTCTGGAGGAAAACAACATGTTCAAGAAATGGTTCCAAATTTAGGAAGTTAAGAAGAACCCTTGAAGAACAACTTTTTTTTTCCAGCGTGTACGTGTTAACTGGGCAGGCGTGCGATACAAACTCCAAACTTATTTTCTTCTTAACACCTAGAACCTGTCAGGAGTTTAACTTTTAGCTTCTTGGTACTTGGTACATTTAGAAAAAAAAAAGTTTTCATTGGATAATTATGGGTTCATATCGTTTTAGAAGAGTTCTATTCGAACAAAGAGAGTTTAGCTAAATGTTCAAAATCTGACAGCTTCTAGGTCTTGTGCTTTTTGCTAAACTGCTAAGGAGGCTAAGAACCTTTAAGTATGCAATTAAACCACAATGAACATTTTTTTTTTTCTAAGTGTGTGTGTGTGTGTGTGTGTTGGAGTTTGTAATGCACACTTATCCAGTTAAATTATTGCTCGTTATTTTCTTTTTATTACCTAGAACCTGTGAGGAATTAAACATTTAGCTCTTGGGATCAGAGAAAAGATGGTTAGATTCAGAGTTCCTGTCGTCTAGCTAATATCTAACGAGGTCCACAAACACAGCGGACCTGTTCTCGTAGCCGGGAGCGAAGCCGAGCCACTCGTCCTCTCAGTTTTCATAATTCCTGATAAAGCAGAAGAGGTTTTAAGCCACGGCGAGATGCCGCTGATAAATTTTGCATTAAAATTCCTCGACTGCAGAAAGGGAAGCTCAGAATGCAGGAATAATCCTGTGTGTAAACGGGCCGGAGGCTCTCGGGGGAGATGGATCCGTTTGCTGATGGGATGAACCTCAGAGACACACAGAGAGATTTTGCTTTCACACCGACGGGAACGTCGACAATCAGGCCCTTGTTCAGGGGGGAGGGAAAGGAGAGGCGATGTTTCAGCTTACGGACAGCAGTCGAGATCACAGAGCGAGGAGGGTTCTGAGGAACAGCTGAAAAGGGAACATCTTTCAGACAGAGAGAAGGGGGAAGAACAGGAAACACACTAATCCCAGGCTCAAGAGCACGAGACAGAAGCTTCGGCGTTTCTTGCAAAAGGTTAAAGGCATGCGTGATCTTGGGACCGCGTTCACACGTTTTAAACTAAATTCAAAACGTGTTAAAGGAAAACTCCGCCCCCAAATCACATTAAAAGTTATAAGTTTATATTAAAATATTTGTTATGTTCAGTGATTCTGGTGCTAATTTGTTGCTTGGTGTTGATGTTGTTGAGGGGACGCTGTTATTCCAGCGCAGTGACAATAGCGTTTAACAGATGTCAACATTCTCAAACGTAAGCGGCATCGAGGTTATAGTGTTTAAAACGTAAGTGATACGGCAAGGATTCGCTGTTAAACAAGAGAGCGAGAACAACTCGTAAACCGTTTGCTTGAGCGTAGCGAAGAGACTCACGAAGGTAAGCCTCGTTAGATCGGCGTCGAATCACATACATGTCGATGAGTTTCTGTGATTTTACATACAGATTACAATGTCAAGTTTAAATCGCTATAATTACACACAACAGTTTACTGAACATTTTACTTTTCATATTAATGACTTGAAAGAATGCGATCCAAAATAAACCCATAAATCGAGACAAACGTTTGACGCTCGCTTTCACCGTTTAGTCTTCATTTTGTCATTTTCAGCTCTATGTGAGCTTTGCCTTTTATGGAGTTTTGTGGGCGTGGCTAAAAGTCATTTCGTGTGAACGTGTTTGGTAATTTATGGCTGATTGGCATTTTTCAACGTAAGCACAAGTTTGAAGAAAATATGCAAAACTTTAGTGTTCTTTATCCGAGACGTTGGTGCAAACGCTGAACTCAAAGTTCCAGTTACGACTCCGCTCAGCTAATTAGAGATCTACGAGATGACGAGCATGATGGTTTTGACGGACATATTCGCATGAACTTTGGAAGCTGATCTGTTTGAGCAGAAAAGCGAGTGATAGAGCTGGACAGATTAAACGACTAAAACACTGCTGCATCACTCTCTTTAGAGATGATACACGGGCTAAAGCTGCATTCGACTAAAACTCGTAACTCAGAATTCCTAAAAACCAAAGAAATCACCTCTGGGATTCCTACACAAAAACCTGGGATGGTCTTCTAAACTCTGAGTTCAGCAAGTGACGTCAAATCAACATGGCCGCTCAGAGTATCAGCAATAAACACATTATTATACAGTATACACGTATTAGCTTTACACACAGATATCTTCACTTATTAAATCGATAACACTGACTCTACAGTTCACTGTATACATCACTCATCACAGTGAGCTGGCTAGCTTGATGCTAACAAAAGACCAACGTTTTTTTTCTCCACTTCGTAGTTCGAACGCACAGAAGTCAAAAATGACGTAATCCTGAGCTCAGAACTTTAGAAAGAACTCGATTTTGTTATAAAATAAATCCCGGATCACGTGTTAATGATAAAGAATAACATGCAAGTCATTCAGGATGAACTCTTCCTTTAAATCTGTACATTTTAATTTGGGACGCAGCTTCAAAGCTGTGGAAAACGTTTCAAGAGCAAAGCGGAGAGAAGAATTCAATTCCTAAATTCATTACTCATCGTGTTTAAACGTGAACACGTGTTGAACACGTTGCGCAGAACCGGGACTCATCCGAGTGTTGTGATTATAAGAAATAATGAAGACGAAACACGGATTCGAGATCACACAAATAAAAATAATTGATTGCACTGGAGGGAAAAAAGGACACAAATTCTGCGGTCGGATGGAAAACACATTTACAGACGAGAATCTGGACCGTCTGTGTAGAAACGCACTCTTTAGAGAAAACTAGCGAATGAGGAATTGTTTTTTGGGACGATTATTTTTATTTATTTATTTTTAAATTTAATACGTCCCCAGAGAACACACATTCATCATGGTGATGTGTATAACAATAGGGTTCCAATAAACATCTCAGGAAAGTTTACGCCAAATGAACTGATTTGTGTGGAATTGTTTAGTTATTCAGCTGAAGCTCTTAGAAAACTGTAAACCATCTACCTCGGGAAAAACTGAGAAACACACACAGAAGAACTCACGGGTTTTTCTACGCATTGTCGTGGCACAAAGGCGTTCCTTCACAATTAAGTTAATAAACTCTTCTCTGATTGATTTGTGGCTGCAATTACCGCAGCACGGCCTCGTTACTGCTCATCTACGACTTTGCTCCCTAACCTCGCTGCCTTTCTCACAAGCAACAATGCTAAAAAGGTCAGAGGTCATCGCCCCCTGAAGCCGATCCCGGGTCCAAGGGTAAAGGAAAATGGGAGACTGATTGCTTCTCAGCGACATCTTAAAGATCTAACCCTGAAAACAATATTCCGTGATGGATCTGTTCTCTTTCTCTTTCAGAGTCACGCTGCAAATCATCGACATGCTACAGCGAGCCGTGCCCGCTGTTTGAAAAGCAAAAGAACAAAAAAACTAAACAAGCCTCCAGAGTAAAAGGATTAATGATTAACTTTGTCTAACCCAGCGTATGAATAGAGAGGACTGTGGCAGGAAGTGGTGGACTAAAGTAGGATTTATGCCAATGTTTTTTTAAATAGAAGAACAAATAAAGCATTCAGAATGTAAAAAGGGGGAAAAAAAACACCACGACACGAACAACTGAATGAGTATCAACGCTCCATATATTACTTTTAAGCAAACAATTTCACTTAACCTCAAGAGACCTCGTGTCCTCGTAAGAAGACGCTGGAATTTGTTTTTCAGCATTACCCGCTGCCCTCGTAGGAAACCTTCATTCTTTAAGAAACTCTTTTCTGTTTGATAAGCTGTGTCTGAGACAATACTGTATTCACCATCAAGTGCACTGCTTTCAGGATGTGACATCATAGTGCAGTCTGAAAACGCTGGACGATATCTAGTGCACTATTTTAGTCCCATAATACACTCCGGATAGTTAATGTATATAAACTATGTACCTGAGCTGCTGTGAAACGACGTCATGCACTGTTTGAGAAACACCGTGAGTTAATATGCAAACTTCCGTTCAGACCTTCTGAGACTTACAAACTTTACAAACAAAAGGAGCTGATTAATTATATAGTGTATCACTTTTTCAGTTTATAGTCCGTTCGGTTACTTTATTGGTCGTTAAGTTTAATATGTAAAGAATCACACATGACAGGCCACAGTGTTACAGGAAAATAATCCAAGCTGGGGTGGTGGTGTGATGCAGCCTGACACAAAGCAGAGTTACTGTGACCACCTCAAAGTTGATTATTTTCCTAGGACAGCATGTCCCAAAGTGTTTTCATTCTCTTATACCACAGGAATTTACCACAGATGACAAATTTTTTATTTATCACACTTTAACCGTTTATAGTTACATTTAATGTTGGAACATCTGCAAAACAAGTTAATTTCTGTTCTCACTTATATTTCTGTTCTCCTGTTATAAACAACTATAAACAGTCGTTCCTTCACCAGCCTCTTTTTTCTCTCTCAAAGTTAATAAGACCAAAAAAAATAAATTAAATAAAATATAAAAAAATCGCAGCTTGTTACGCATGTTACCTAGAAAGCGCAAAGAAGCGTAAACTCCTCTGTCCTGAAGATGTCGGAAAACTTAAAGTTACAGCTTTACTCTGACTGTTACAAAGCGCTGACACTGGAGACTCCTTCCATCAATGTTAAATAAATGTCTCTTTATCCTTAACATCATTTTTTGTTTTTTTGGTTTTTTTTTACATTTTTTAATCCAGTATGGAGCATCTGCCCTAAAAGTCCCTGTGAATGAGCTGCGACTATAAAAATATACAGTACAAGGTGTATATAACGTATTAACATAAACCTGAGATGAATGTTACAACCAGAACTACGGTCAGAGCTGCTGTTGTAGAAAATGAATCAACACCACAATCTTAACACAATATAGCGGGTTAGATAAATCTGAATCCTTCACTCCAATCTAGTATACGCTGTACACACTGAGCTCATAACGTCTGAGCATACAGTTAAAAAAGAAAAGCAGCTTATCATTTAAAAATGAACAAATGCAACTTTTTACTTCAGATTATAAAGTCTGCTAATATTGAGTTCTGGGTTTTGTTAAATCTTAAAAGGTAACAGGTCTCCAAAGCATCAAAATAAGCGATATCTTGACACAAAACTATGCATGTCACACCACACAAAGTCTTTAAGATTCTCTTGCGGTAGACCTATGATGCAATTACGTGACGAAGTTCTTCTAATGATGAATTTTTAGACTTTCACGTTCAGAGATTTTAGTCCAAAATTTCAAACACTTCCTTAACCTGTTTATCTTCGGTGAATATGTTAGACTACAGGACTTGAGACTGTCGATTTTAACAAATAATTCTTCACGATTTGTGACAAAAACAGTACAGTGTAACTTTATTAAGACGAATTGGGATGCAATTCCCTTCGACCCCTGCATTTGAGGTTGCGAATGCTGATAATAGAATATTACAAACAACTAACGGAAACATAAAGCAATGCCTAAAGACGAGAGCAGAACAAATTCCACCAGAAAATTTTCGCGATTTGCTAATTTTATCCCAAAAATAAAGCACAAACCAACTATTTTACCAATTATTACACACCTATTCAAATTAAACTAAGGCGAGGAGACGCTTCAGATTTGCAAGGTGACCAATCGCTTCCTGCACAACACAAAGCCAAGACTGCCCTCTTGTGGACATTTTCTGACACTGCATCCACAGTCTTTGAAACAGAATTAAGTGTGGAAAAAGATGCTTCATTTAAATCATTTTTATTTATTTTAGTCAAATATATATATTTGAATCCTTCTTTCCATGAGAAGGATTTTTGGGAGAAAGTGTTTACAGAAACCAATGCATCCAAGTCAAACTGCAAACAAATGAAACTTGTTTTTGACACATAATGAAACATAGCATTTCAGCATTTGTGCCGTGTGGATGATCGTGACATGATTCAGGTGATTCGAAACCCACAGGTTATTTGACTAAATGAGTGTAACTGGATTGAACATGTCTGGGTTGTTATTTCTTTTTATAGGATGTACATGATTTTAAAAAAAAAAAATCGTAAAAGTTCCTGAAGATGCTGGGAAGCTTTCAAAAAGCTTGTCTTGAAAGCGTTCTTGCAGACAAACTTAGTTCTTGTGTTCCAAGAGTCAGGGTAAGGTTTTGCATAAAGGCACAAAAGCATTAGAGCCCTGGCTAGGGCATGTTTTTTTCTTTCATTCTTTCTTTTTCTGCTTTTTTTTTTTTTTGGCAAGACATTGGTCCCTGTAGGCAGTCCTCTTTCTTAGTCCACATCACACACAAGATAAAAATAAGACAACGAAACAAAATAAAACAATTAGATTATACTTAAAGTGTACAATTCTAATTAGATCTCTAATTTAAAAAAAAAAAAAAAAAAAAACTACTGAAACCTACGCTCAGATTTGATCAGCTGTAACCAGGGATACAGTGAGTAACACACTGAGGACTTCAGCAGTATACGACACCCTAATTAATGGAAAGCTAGTTTTAGGGGGCAGTTGAGGGTTGACGGTTACTGCTCTATAGAGGATACAGCTCGAGTAAAGACCTCTGTTGGTTGAACTCAACAAGACTCTTCTTTCCCTGTCTGATCAAGTCCTCTTTTCTGAAACAGGGCAAGACCACGAGGAGCCTGAGAAGTGTCTCAATGTTGGGGAAGGACTCAGAGTCTGTGGCACTGAGCGTGTCTAGAAGACCAGCGGGAAGAGGCTGTTGAGCCGCATCGGCGTCCAACCACTTCTCCCGCCACTTTAGAAGCTCCGCCTGCAGAGAGCCCGAGTCTGGGAGATCGTCCTGGTACACCCTGAAAAGGTCAGAGTCCGTGCAGCATCCTTCCGTCTTGGATATGACATAAGGCACAACCTGCATGCAGCGCACGGCCAACAGAGCGGGGTCTGAGAAAAGCTCGGTGATCTCGCAAATGGAGTGATCTATCGCTCCTTTGCTGACGATGTCTCTACAGTAAATGATCAAGCACTCTTGTGAAGTGTGGTCGACGCTGATCTGTAACTTGGAGGCGAACGCCACTGCTTCTTGATACCAGCTTTGAAGGTGAGCGTCAATGTTGGTTTTCATATCACTCAGTGAAGAAAGTACTTCAGACAGACTGTTCACAGCTTGATACACATCCAGAGGTTGGCTCTGGAGATTCTGGCTTAAACTTTTTGTCGGACCCAGGACGTTTTTCATGATCACGAGCGTCAAGATGAACTCAAAGTTCTGCAGGATGATGAGGAAGTCACCAGCCTGTGTTCTTTCTGCCTGGACGTCATGGTTTTCCTTTACGTCGTTCAAACTGAGCATGATGGCTTCCAGAACTTCTACGGTAAGATCCAGAGTGTCATGGCTCCTCTCCCATTGGCTTCTGCTAAGCCTATCAGTCAGGTCACTGTGCTTCACCGCGTCGTGTTGGAACAGGGACGCGACCATTCTGTATAATACAGCCCGTTTCTTTTCATCCTCCGTCACCCACTGCAGCATCCGCTCCACCCACGTGTAGCTGTCCGCTATCTCAGAGATAATACACGATTTGGCCAGCCATGTGTTCAAGGACACGGAGGAGCTGAAAGTGCGTACAGCGTGCGGGTACCTCTGAGACACCAACGATGCCGCTGCTCTCACTTGCGCACCTGCAGCACCTACCGTCAGCAGGCTTTGCCCCCGACAGAAGGCCAAGTTCAAACCCCACTTCTCGGACAGAGCTGCTGTCATAGAATCCACAAAGACGGCGATGTCTTGGTCAAGCGGGATGTAAGCCAATACATCCTCGCATGGCGTCTTGCGTTTCTCCAGGTAACAGATCCCTACGGGGATATACGTATGTCCTTCTATCTCTATTTGCTGTTCACATATAATAGAAAAGAACTTTGCATTTTGAATTTCGCTGAAAAATGCCTCTTGAGCAGGAGTGCTGTAGAACGACAAGACCCCCTTGTGGGGTTCGGTGCCATCTTCACCCGCTGCTTGAGCTACTGCTTTGGAGGGATCCATGCCGTATTGAGCTATTGCATAGGATTGATCGAGATCATCTTGAACAGTCATATGCGTGACTTCGGCTGCTGTAGAGCTGTTTGCATCACTTGTTGCATCCTTTGTCGCTGTGGTAATCTGGACATCACCGATTTTATTGGCAGGTACGGCCTTATCTACGCCATCAGAAGAAAGTAGTTTGGACTCGCAAGTCCCATTCTGAGCAGGTGCCATGACCTGATCGGTTACATCTTGAACATCAGCCTTTAGGCCAGTATCTTGAGTTTCCGCTTTGAGGTCTCCGGTGGGATCCATGGGGACGTCGTGGATTTCTGGGATAGGTTCCATGGTGACGTCCCGGGCCACTCCTTTGGATTCATCTTGGCTCTCCATCACAACATCCTGGACTGTTTCTGCAGGTTCTGTGGGCATTTTTTCTGATGCTGCATCAAGCTCCATAGGGACGTGCTCCGCTGTCGACTCTGTAGGAACAACACCTTTGGCTGTTACTGTGGATTGTAAGGCAACACTCTGATCTGCTTCAGTGGTGTCCATGGCGACATCCTCGGCTGCTGGCAGGTTCTTCGTGGTGACCTCTTGCTCAGCTGTAACAGACTCCCCACACTGCACTGTTGCTGTGGGATTCGTGGCATCTGGGGATGCTGTTATTGGCTCTTTGGAGACACTCTGGTCTTCCAAGGTGACATCATGTCTCGTTGTTATAGGTTTTGTGGTGACATCTTGTACTTCTGCTCTGGAAAGATTCTGGGCTTCTGATGCAGTCACAGAGCCGACACCCTGAGCTATGTTAGTCTCACTGCTTGTATCATGAGGTAACGTTACAGGTTTCACGGTCACTCCACGGGCTGTTGTGGATTCGTTACTGGGGGTGACACCTTGAGCTTTTTGGGGTTCCGTTGTTGAGTCTCCGGATGCTGTTCCATGATCTGGGGCTTCATTTTGGGCTGTTGCTAAGGGCTTGGTGGTGGCATACTGTGCTTTTGGGATATCTTCAACTGCGGCATCTGGCTTCATGGTCATGCTTTGGGGTGATGTTACAGGCTCTGTGGTGACACCCTGAGCACTCTGGACTCCCACACCAGGCTCTTTGGTGATTCCCTGGGCATCATGCTTTGTAGTGACATCTTGTCCAGTTGCAACAAGCTCCTTGGTGATCTCCTGGGGTACTGCGACTGGGTTTGTACTAATACCATGGATTGATGGTGACGGCTCCTGGGCAGCGACACTCTGGGTTTCAGCTTCTGTGTTAGTACTCTTGGTGACATCCTCTGCGTCTGCAACAGGCTCTGTGATGCTACTATCAGCTGCCACTTCTGACACACTTGTGACACCCTTTTCTGCTGCTTCGGGTTCCACAGTCGTGTCTTTGTCTCCTCTAACAGGCTCTGCAGCGACATCCTCTGCCACTACCATAGACTCTTTTGGGACATCCTTGGATGCTGTAACAGGCTCTGTGGTCGCAACCTGAGCTGCCACTTCGGTTACAGGTTCCACGCTGACACTTTGCTCAGTAACAACATCCTGGGCTACCATTCCGGTTACAGGTTCTGTATGCTCCATGGAGACATCCACAGCTGCTATACCTGACTCTGGAATGACATCCTGTGATGATGTTACAGGTTCTATAGCGACTCCTGGCTTTGTGGCAGCATCCTGCGCCACTGCCGTGACTTCCATGGCGGCATCCTCGGCTGCTGTGATTGGCTCTGCGGCGACTGGCTCTGCCACTTCTGACTCTGCGATGACATCCTCAGCTGCCACTTTTGCACCCGGTTCTTCAAGCACCATGGGGACATCCTTGGATGCTGCAACAGGCTCAGTGGTGATACTTTGGGCTGCCACTTCCGTTACAAGCTCCACATTTCCATTTTGTAGCTCTGCGGTTACACCTTGAGCTGTTGCCTTGTGCTCTTTGGGAACATCCTGTTCTCCTGGTGCATTTTCAGACACGCTCACTGTGGATGAACTAATTTCAGCGTCATTTGGATGTGTAGCTGCTGATTGACCATATGTGCTGATTGGAGATGATTCTCGTATCTCGGCTTTTCCATTGGACGCATTTATTTCCATGGCGCTATCCTTTGAAGTTGCAGTGGTACCATCTAGTGTAGAAGTGCTTATCTCTGGAAACACAAGGAAAAGTATAATAGTGACCAGAAAAACAAAGATGAAACAAATTTTTCATTAGGATGAAGATTCTGAGAACATGATTACGTTGCACACCTCCAGTGTCGCACTGAGCTGTAGTTGTGGGCTGGTCTTGTGCGATGATTGGAACTGTGCCATTTATTATCTCTAAAACCCCAGAGCTGGTAGTATTGACCTTTTCCTCTGAAGGAACCCCATCCACCTCTGAAGGAAAAAGAGACAATAACATTATCCTCACACTTTACCACACTTTAATGTGTCCAAAAGAAAAACTACTCACCGCTATCCTTTTTCATAGCACAGAGAGTCTCCTTCACCTAAAAAATGTCAAACAACAGATACAGCTTTAATACAACAACCACATGATAAACCCAGTTAAATCTCTGAACTTTTATTACTATGTATATATACACACCGGAGAAAGGAAGTCATGGCTCTTTGCATCAAGATCCATACATTTGTCCATCACTTGCTCCAAAGTCCTCAACATGGGGCGATGCATAAGAAGCATTACCGTGTTGGTCTTGCTGGTGCTGCCGTAGTCATTCCCGATCAAGCTCCTCAACGAGTTAAGAGTGGTCTTCATCAGATCACACTCCATGCTAATGCTAGGTAGCACAGCAACAAGCCTCAGAAGAGTCGTCACGTTAGGGTGACCCTTAGCTTCAGCGTGGTGCAGAGTCTCCGAGATTGAGGTGGGCAGCGAGCTGTCCTGATACTTCTCTCGCCAAACAGTGGCCCAAGCATTTATCTCTTCCTCTGCCATGTCTGGATCAGGTAGATCACTTTGGTAGATAGTGTAGAGCTTATCTGGTGCCTCTGGGAGAATGGGCAGAGGATTGCACGTGGGAAGCAGAGAAAGGACCCTGAGGGCTTTCAAGTGACACTCCGAAAAGTTAAACTTCATTTCCTCAATCAGACCACTCAAGACAGGTACGCTAACTGTCTCTCTGTAGCCCACCTCCGGAGAGTCGTAGCTGCCGACCGTGTCTGGATACGAGAGAGCTCCGGCAACTTTAGCAGCGAGCTGGGTTGCCTCCTCGAACCAGGTACTGTGCACTACAGTGATGTTCTCTAACATCTTAACAAGGGACTCTATTATAACAGGGATCTTCTCCAGTTCGCAGATGATATCAGCCGGATTTCCGCAACGGAACACCGTACTGCAGTTCCTCAGGGGTGCGCAGGCATTCTTCAGGATTACAAGGGAAATGACAAAATCCGATTCCCTAATGGCTGTGGAGAGCATCAGCGCATGTATCGACATGCTATTACTCCAGGACCCGTCGGCATTGTTGCTAACAGAGTCCAGGCAACTCAGGACTCCCTCAAGCATGTCTACCAAAATGTCAAAGAAATCCTCTGTCTTTTTCCACTTCGACAAACACGTTTCTGGGACCTCCGCGAGGGCTTCCCGAGGAGTGTTCAAGAGACCTTCCCTTGTCTGAGAAAGCTCAACGTGCAGTCTTGGTGACTGATCGAAGAAAAGTAACAGGTCCTCGACTACGCCAAGCACCTTTGCGATGGGGTCGTTATGAAGGCTTACTGCCAGCCAATAAGCAAGTCCACAGGACTCACTGGGTGTGTTCACAGCGAGAGGAAAGCTCTCCAAGAATCCTAAAGATAGCTTTCTCAGACCTTGACCCCCAGCACCCATGCACATAAAGGACTGGCCACGACAGCATCCCATCTGGAGTCCCCACTCCTCCGAGAGGATGCCTGAGAGAGTCTTAGCTTGGGTATCTGCATCAGAACTTGAGTCCAAGGGCAGAAACCCTAAAAGCTCCACTTTCGGGGTGAAACTGTCCACATACCGGACAAACACAGGAACGTACTTCTCGTCACCCACAGACACCACCTTGTCGGTAATAATGGAAAAAAACGGCGATTCTTGAACTTCTGAGAGGATCGTTTCTCTCATCGACTTCACAATACTCTCCAGCACATCCAATTCTGATAAATGCTTTGTGTTCTCCTGGTCCCACTGACACATACCAAGCTCTCGCATGACAAGGTCTTGCTCTTCCGTGGGGAGATCCAGGAACAGGCGTTTTTTCCGGGCCAGTCTGGCCGCCACCATGAAGACCCTCTGAAGACTGTCTGCAGGCTGGTCAGAGTGACCGTTCTCATCCAAAGGCTTCGCTTGCTGTCCCTCCATAACTACTGCAGGCGCAACTTCAGGAACCTGCCGGGTCTCAATTTTGTTGGATGCAGCCATGCAGGTACCTACAAAAAATATAAACATTAACGTTACCGGAAAACGTCAAAACCGGATAATACAAATTATCTTCAGGAAAAGAAAACATACCCTCTGCCTTTAACTCATTGAAGTCTGGGAGTTTTTTAGTTGATCTTTCCTGCTGAACCTCCATCTCCTCGTCGTTGTGGTTGTCTATTGTAAAGATATCAGAAGAAGTGCTTAGAATGATTTTTAAATATGGTCAAGCATAAAAAAATAAGTTCAAATGGACTAGCAAGAGACTAAGGAATGGAGAAATGCTGATATACCTTCTGCTCTTATCTCAGAATTCCTCAGAGTTTTTGCTTCTTTGTCCTGGGTGGAATAAGTAGTCATTAATCGTCTTTAAGTACGTTAATGTTATTTAAATTTAGAATAAAAAAAAATTAAAAAGGAACCTTACCAGGCAGATGCCTTCCAGTGTCTTTGGAGTGACTTTCAAACACTGCGTCACCATCCTGTCCAGATCTCTGTTGAAGTTTGTACCCACCTGGAGCATGGCCAAACACGGAGTCCTGTCCTTGGCGTACGTGCTCCTCAGGTAGTCCTGAAACATTTTATGGCGCTTTACCTCCCCGCAATGCTCCAGCGTGGTACTCGGTAACACTGACATGATCTTCAGCAACGTGTTAATGTTGGCGAAATACTGCATGAGTGGCAGGCGGAGAGTCTGAAAAATAGTATCCGGTATCGTCGGGGAAACCACTTTGGTTTTCCATTTCACCTTCCAGCAAGAAAGTTCCGTGAAGAAGTTGTCGGGATCCGGAAGGTCACTGACGTACAACGGAGGCTTCGACTTCAGGCTTTCGAAAATGTAGCTCATGGTTACAGAGCACGGGACCAGAGATAAGAAGTTGAGAGCCTCTTTGTGGTCATCGGAGAAATGGTCCTTGACAGAGTTGATTATGTGGTCGACTAAAGGAACGCTTACCGCGTCTTTATAGTATCCGCCCGGCTTTAGGAGGCTGTCCCTGGGACATGGGACGCTCTCAGGCACCTTAACCTGCACGCCTAAGCTTTGAGCAACGACACACGCTTCGTCAAACCAGTTTTGATGGAACACTTTTATGTTGGTCTTGAGCCTGTTGAGCGTGGCTACAATGCCGCTGATCTGGCAGAGCTGTGACGCGGCGCTGAAATGGTCTTTCTGCAGAGCCGCGCTCAGTTCTCTAGTGAAAGACGAGATGTTCTTTAGAGCCACTATCGCCACGATGAAGTCAAAGTCTCGGATCAGTTGCAGGAGTTTCTTCGCTTGGTTGATCACGGCTAAACTCCACAGCGGTGGACTGCTGTTATGAAACCTCTCCAGACAATCGACTAGAGGTTCCAGTATCTGAGAGAAGACATCATAGGAGTCGTGCTTCTCCTGCCAAGAGGAACAGAAGTTCCCTTGAAACTCGTGGATCTTCTCGTAGCTCTCGCGCAGACCAACAGCTATGACTTGGTCCAGCTGTTTTTCAAGTTCAGGCGAGCTGCTGAAAAACAACACAATCTTCTCGAGGATATCTAGAGCTCTGCTGATGGAGGGCACCGGAACCGACCTCGACCACCACGTGTTGAAAGAGTAACAGGAACAGTGAGTGCATATTGCCAGAGGGAACTTCTCCTGAACTTTGCATGCAAAGGCCTTGAGCTTGTACGAGATTTCCCCAGAACCCAAGTACGCCTGGCCTCTGCAGTATTTGAAATCGAGACGCCATTCTTTGGTGACGATGTCAAAAAGGCGCTCGCACATCGCCTCGGTATCGAGATTCGCTTCCACGAACCCCATCAGTTCCAAACGCATGACATCGAAACTGTCCACGAACCTGAGAAACAGCGGGAGGAAGTCCGTTTCGCCAAACCTCACCGCTCGATCAATGAACAGGGAGAAGAAAGAATTTCCTGCTTCGGAAAGAATCCCGTCTCGCACGACATCCTCGCACACTTTTAAAACTTCGTTCATTTCAGATTTGGTCACGTATTCGACCTCGCCCTCTGGACCTCCCTGAAACTGTCTGCTTTGGCTGTTGCATGCTGCAGTGAGCGCCGCTTTCAGCGCCGATTTTAACGCCTCTTTATCAGTCCCCGAACACTCTGCTGGTTTCGGCCTCTCCAACTCCATGTCCAAAATAATTTCTCTCGGTTCCTCCATATCTTCCTTTGAGGCATCGTTTGTGTTATTTTCTGTTGCTGGAAAACATGCAAATAAGATATAACGTTGAATCACAAATAATCACGTACAATTATCAAAACAAATGAACCATTTTGAAACTGAGAAATGAGAACAGTCGTTCTCGGTATTAGGTGGTTTGTTTTACCTGAAGTTTGAACTTCCATTACATCATCCTGAAAACACAAAAAAATAAACATGAATTACTATTGGTGTACTGTGAACTGACAACTGCTATTGAATGAATCACTTGAAATATGAAAAATACATAATTATTGGCACCTCATATGATTAGAAACTAGTTTCTAAACATTAAATACATTAAATAATTATAAATTTCCACTCAACTGGAAAAATGGCGTACATTTCCTAACAAAAAAATAATTATCTTAAGGCAATTTCTTAAAAAAAAAAGTTGCCAATTTATTGAATATCTAACATAGATTCAATGAATGTGTAACTTTCTTTAAGCATTGCTTCTCTTTTTTTTTTTCTCCAGAAAATATCTGGGAGTTTTTGAACTTTTCTTGTTTCCCCAAATACATGAGGTTCGTTCATCCATCACACACTGGACAGAATTTTTGACCCGCAAAAGTCAGATATTGATTTTAAAAAAATATTAATGATTTAACACTGTGCGATTAAGCACAATCAGGGTCATAATAAGAAGTCTGAAAAGGTTCGAATTGTGTCAAAAGTGTGCCAATAATTTTGATACCAGTATTTCACAGAGACTATTTATGAACATAACTCTGGGGTTACCAAAAAAAAAATAAAAATTTATCATGGCTCTATCACTTTATAATGGCAATTGTTGGTCATTTTCATGATGGGTGCCAATAATTTTGAAGTGCACTACATAAAGAACCTCCATTCACCCTTAGTATTATTACAAATTATATATATATATATATACACACACACATCTCACACCGTGAACTGTTTACCTTACAAAGCAGCTGCAGTATGTCCGGATGGCTTTCCACGTACGACTGCACCATGTCGTCGATGTTGAAGTGCACGTCCTGATTGACGTAAATGAACGCCATGTTGCACATTCTTTTCTCTGCAGGCATCACCTTCATGTAGGAGCGATACCTGTCCAATACCATGTCGTACTGCACGTATACGTCTGCGTCGGCGTTGATGCAGGGGATCGAACCCAGAACTCTCAGCAGGCTCTGCACGTTGGGATAGAATCCGATATCGGGGATCTTTAAGGTGGCAAAGACGCCGGTGGGCAGGATCCTGCGCTTGCTCGCGTGCCTCCACTTGACTTCCCAGCAGCCGAGCTCGTCGTAGAAGGAGTCCGGGCGGGCCAGGTTGTTCAGGTTCGCGTCGGCGACCTTGTCTTTGCGGATGCTGAAATTGTGGTCGGCCATGTACGACGGCACTAAAGACAGCCACCTCAGGATTCGGACCATCTCGATGCCGAGGACTCTCTTCACCTCGTCGATGAGGTACTGCAGGACCATTTTGCTTAGTGTTTCCCTGTAATAGTCCTCCGGTGATGGCGGCGTTTTGGTGTCGGAGTCGCCGTTCGCAGCCGTGTCCGCCGGCAGAGTGACCGACACGCCCAGCTTTTTGGCCCTGCCCACGGCGTCGGAGAACCACTTCCTGTGGAATATAGGGATTTCCTGCAGGTGCTTGTTGAGCAGCTTTAAGGCATTGGAAATAGTGTATTGCAAGGTGCTGCTAATGCTGATGATCCCCCTCAGGCTCGGGTTCAGGATGCTCACGCAGCAAAGAGTGTTCTTCAGGATCACCAGGGTGATGATGAAGTTGAAGTTCTTGAGCTTCTCCTTGAGCTTGAGCAGCTGTTCCACGACGGTCGCGTCCACCTCCGTCAGCGCGCTAGTGCACATCTCTCCGATGCTGTTCAGCAGAGGCTCCAGGATGTCCAGCATCGTCTGGAAGGCATCCGTGCCATATTCCCAATTATTCTGGCAAGACTCCTTGACGCGATCCACCTCGCCTTTGATGTGACTGTACGCCGCCGTAATCTTAGTGAGCAGTTTTTTCATAAGCGTCTCGGACTGCCTCAGGACGGCGGCCACCTCCTCTACGGTGTCGACTACATCCTGTACGGAAAGGACGGGCAAGGAGCGGATCAGCCACATGTTGAAAGCATAAGGGTCGCTAGGAGCCAGGACAACCTGCGGGAAATCACGGAGCATCCGACAGGAGAAATCTTTCAGCTTCTGACACAAGCTGCCCGTCGTCAGGTAAGTGAACCCTCGACAGTGCTCCATTCGGAGTCCCCACTTGTTGCGGATCTCGGACACGAGCATGAGGTACAGGCTGTCCGAATCCACGTCGCAGGGCAGGAACCCCAGCAGGTGCTTCTGGGGAAACCCGTCGTTGCTGACGGATCGGATGAACACGGGGATCTGATCCTTGCCTTCGATGTTGGTCTTGTCCTGGAGAAGAATGGAGAAAAAGCGAGCCATGCGCAAAGTGTTACGGATCTCCTCGCGCATCACGTCCTCGCCGAGTCTCAGCACATCTTTCGGGTCGATCTTTTCCGCACAGACAGGGTTGACCGTGAGCGGCCCGACGGCTCCGCCCCCCATCGGCTTCGTAGCGCTGGCGGCGACATTATTCACGATGCTGAAGCCTGTGAATGCTAACGTCTCCTTAAAGTGGATCTTCAGGATTTCCTTGGCTTTGGACGTAGCAGGATCCTCCTTCTCTGGTTTGACCGGCGTAGGTTCCTGTTGTACAGCGTCCTCTGTTGAGTCTTCTGTCACATTCTGTGCCACTGTCACCGGAGGGGGATCATCTTTAGGAAGGGAAAAAAAAAACATTTTGATTTGAGATCTTTTGCAACGTATAAAATGTTTTAGACACATTCTACATCAATAAAACTCCATCACTAACCTTTAACCTTTTTTGCTTCCACAGGATCAGCTGCAGTCTGAAAATACAGTTAGAGAAAGAAAAGAAAGAAAAAGATCACTGAATGTTCTGCCTTCATCTTGGGTCTTCATAAAACTTTATTACTTCTTAAAATAATAAATAAACGCTCTTTGAAAAGATGGCCAAGAATGTTTTTTTTTCTAGCTCACGTTCAGAAAACAAAAATCGGCCCAAACAAGCACCAACAGAAACTTAAAAGGACACAATAACTGGTTCCTTTAAAAATGGCGGCTCTGTGTATGTGTGTGTACCATGTCTAAAGTAGTGGGCCTGACCAATCAGCATCAAGCACTGTTTTAAGTCCCGCCCCCACATTACCATAAGGCACCATTGCTGTCAGTCTTGCCCTGATATCAAAACCCATACAGAACCTTTCACACTGGATTGGTGTCTAATGGGACAAGCAGACTGGCAAAAAGTTTTGGCACCTTTTGGTGTGAAATAATAAAAATATAACTTCTTACGTGGAGTCTTTTCCCAAATGCACAAGCAACAACCGTGCCGTTATATCCGGTAAAGAATAGCGATGTTCCTGTTGCCACTTTAGACACGAATTAAATATTGAATTGCAGAAATATTGCGGATTAACGTAAGCAATAAATAGCTACAATGTTCACACTTGGCTAGCTAGCTAGTTCACTCGTTCGTTTAATCCGCAGCTGCTAACGAACACAGTATCAATAAATTAGTTATAATGTTTTAAAATATATTTAAAAGTTATTTCGCTTGTGTGGAGGAGAAACAGCTGCGAAACAATCGGGGTCTGTAGCAGGAGCAGGTCCGATACACGACGTTTGTTAATAATAAAAATTAAAAAATTAAAAAATTTGCAGGACAGGAGATGTTTGATCTGTCCATGATTCAAATCGATGGATTTGGAGTTCACTGGGAAACGCCTACAGGATTATTTTGTATCCGTCAAAACCTTCATAATTTTCCGTCAACGCTGTTAAAATTCAGGAAACGATGAGAAATTCTCGTTTAACGCAACTCCTGTGTAGTGAAATGGTTTAACAGGTATTAAATCCTGAATTAAGCAATAAATGGAGGAAATACGTTCTCTTAAAAAACGTACAGCTTGTATCTTTCTCTTCCGGTTGCTGTTCTGTGCATTGCCCTTCTTGGTCGTGAAGTCAAATATGGTCGGGACGGCTCCGTCCTTTAAAACCGTCCGAAGTTCACTCTGAAACACAAACAGAATTTAAAAAAAAAAAAAATCTACAATGACCGATCATTTATTTTTAATATTCAGAGCTACAAAAGCCAAAATGTCAAACCTTGGAAAAGACAGAAGAACTTGAACACTTACTTCCTTCTGTATCAGAGACGCCTCAAAGTGTCTTGAGCACAGTTTAAAGTTTCTGTGTAAGTACTCGGGCGTTTTAGTCTGCAGGTCCGGTCTGCGACAGTTCCCCACCCACTGTTTACATCTGAGAACAAAAAAAAACATTATTTACTTCAATATCAGTGGAAATAAATAATCTCAGATAGCTCGCTCGTTCATTAAAACGCATGGAATCTGATAGGGAATGGACCTGACCATTCCGAACCCCAGTGTGGGGGGAGAACGTCAAAATTCCTGGTGTTGGTTGTTTATTTATTTTGATATCTAGAACCGTATGTTTCGCTGTAATTCAGTCAGACATAACCGTAATAACAGAGGCAGGATCCAAAGATTAATAGTTAAACTTTTAATCCATGAAAGTTATCGGATTTTCCCCTTGAACTCCACCCGGAAAAAAAAGGAAATGGTTCGGTCTGATCCTGTATAGATTCAGTCTCGTTTAATCATCGTTTATGGAGGTTAATGCACAACGATCGTGGTTAAGACACAGTGAATACGCCCTTTTTTTTTCTTTTAAAGGTAAAAATATATTTCTAAAAACAAGATATAATGTCTTAAGATTCTTCCAGAATAAATGACAGAATAGTTGAAGCTAATGTTGTTGTTGAATTGTTTACATTAAGAGGGTTGTTTACTAGCAGCACAAACGAGGAACAAAATCATAATAAAAGGTCATTTATAATTTCTACGAATTTGTTCATGACGTTTTTGTCGACGCAACGCCGCCTGAATACACAAACACAAATTTAATTAAACAACAGCAAAAGAAAAACGCTGCTATCATTATATTCATAATTAAATACTGAACATTTACGAATATTTATCGTATAACTGTAAAGCTACGCAAGAGCCAATAGAAAAGTCCTGATCTTAAAAAAAAAAAATCCAGACGAAATGCCGTGAGAGACGCGGTTTGATTCCATACGTTTATGTATTTCCTTTTTTTTTTGATTGTTTATTTATTGTAGAACAAAGCCAACATACATGGCCTAGATGTATTTCCTTTTGAAACAGGAAGTCAGAGTGACAGCACGCTGAGGCGCTCGACTGATGTTGACACGCAACAGCCAATAGCGTTCGAGATACGCCAGGCCACACCCCCAATCTGTCTGAGGGAGCGACAATCCGGCACTGAACTGCCCCGAGTCGGGAAAACAGACCTCACCATTTCCAAATCACGCAAACTCCGCCCACTTCCACACGAATACTCAATTTCCAAATCACGCAAACTCCGCCCACTTCCAACTCCAACCATTTATTCTCCTCCAGGCGATACGTGGAAAAGGGAATAACGTGCAGGAAGACGCGCGAACTAAAAATACGCAAACAAAACCATGTTTAATGCTAACGAGCTGCTACTCTAAAGCAAGACACGCCCCCCAAACAACCCACCCCCACCCTCACGGTGGGCGGGGCATATAGCTTGTAGAAAACATTTAATTGGACGAACACAAGATTAGTACAAGATGAGTCATCAAAAATGTAAAAGTAACGAATTCTAAAATTAAATACATCTCCAAAGCTAATTTTTTGTACATATGATCGTACATCACCACCACATTTTTTTTTAAAAGCTCTAAAACACTAATTTTTATTTTTTTTGTTTACAGTTTAGAAGGAAAGCTGCCTGCCATTCCGAGGCGGGCCTGAAGAGGGCGCTCGAGGACACGAACCGCTCTCGTGCAGTCGCCGTTTAAAAAAAAAAAAAAGTGAAAAAAAAAAAAATCGACTCAAACACAAAAGAAAGAAAGAGTGTTGATGCAGGAAATAAATAAAATCTTCCTAAGATAAACGTTAATCAAATGTAACGTGTGTTTTGAACATTTCTCCCAGAGCTGAGCCGAAGAGATGGATTAGCGAGCTAGCTTACATTCATTGAATCGAAGGGGAGGAATTAGCGAGCTAAGTGGCTAACTCGCTAGCACGGGATGCTAACTGCGGTTGGTTGCGGATAGAAGGATGAAAACAGCGCGTTGTGGAAATGTGGAAAGGGATAAAGAGAGAGAGGGAGGGAGAGAGAGAGAGAGAGAGAGAGAGAGAGACGCGCTCACCGCTCGGGGTCCAGAGGAAACCTGAAGAAGGAGACGTTGCGCTGATCGGAGCTCTGCTTACAGTCGGCTGCGGCGCAGCAGTCGGGCATTTTGGGCTGAAACTGCGCTGCTGTTGAGTCAGAAGAGCGACTTGTGCATGGCCAAGAACCCGATCCGCCTCTCGCGCTGCCTGAACCATCTAACGGGGACGCCGAGGAGCGCGCGCGCGGCTTGATCGCAGCGTTTAAAGCCAAAGCATCGTTTCCTTGTTGTGATGTGTGTATGAGTGTGTATGAGTGTGTGTGTGTGTGTGTGTGTGAGATTTCACGGCGAGATTGTAGCAGGGCTCGCTGTGATCCGAAACCGGAAGTGAACAGCGCGGAAGACCGGAAGTGAACTGTGCGCGCTCTGGGGCACGCGGTAGAGCTTCAATAAATATCAGAATTCTCGCGCTAACACCTGTTTGTTTGTTTGTTTGTTTGTTTGTCTCACGTCTATGAAATATACACTGGCAAAAAATCTAAATCTATATATTTTTAAATACCATTTCATCAGGCAGATCTACATGTGTGTTAATAATAATAATAATAATAATAATAATAATGATGTTTTTTAGAAGGAATTGCACAAAGCTGACAGAGTAATCAGGACACTCCTCCTCCAAAGAACAGACAGATAGACAGAAAGAAGGAGAGACAGACAGAAATAAAGAAAGAGACAGAATGAAGGAAAGACAGAAAGAAGGAAAGAAAGAGACAGACAGACGGAAAGAGAGAAAGACAGACAGAAAGACAGACAGAAATAAAGAAGGAATATTTCAAGGAGAAAAGAAAAGAAAGAAAAGGTAAGGCAGGTTAAGTGACAAGGAGACAAGAAGAAAAAGGAAAAAAGAAAGAGGAGAACAAAGACAACGGGAGTGAAAAGAGAAAAAGAGGATGAATAAGAGAAAAGCAGAAAGGAGGTGAGGGGGAAATGAAGGAATAAACAAGTGATGGAGTGAAAGTGAGAGAGAAGAAAAGAGGGAAAGAAAGAGAGAAAACGGTGAAAAATGAAAGAGAGATTAATGATGGTTTTTATAAAGCACCGTCCACAGACTCGTTTATTAGTTTGTGATGCAACACTTTTATAAAAATCAGAACAGGAACAAAAATGACGATGATAAAAATCTAAACGTTTCAGAAACTCGGCAGAAATTCAAGTGATTTTAGAAAAAAAAAATCTAAAGAATGAAAATAGAGCAGAAATAAAAACGAGAAATTCAGATAATAAACAATTCCACTATACACAGCTTTCTACTCTCTGATATTTCATCTCACACACACACTCACACACACTCACACACACACACACACACACACACACACGCGTGCACACACACCTCACTCACACACGTACGAAATGTGATGCCTAAAGTAAAATATTTATTTACTAATCATATTTATTTATTTTTTTATTTTTATTTAGTAAGCAAAAAAGCAGAAATGTTTTTTTACAAGCTTCTGAGAACAGAAACAACTTCATCATAACACACACGAGTCTGATTCACTTCCAGTGCAGCTCCATATCACACACACACACACAC
>CM040470.1:817808-854940 GCA_022758105.1 Pangasianodon gigas
GAGAGAGAGAAAGACAGGGAGAGTTAGAGAGAAAGAGAGAGTTACGGTTACGTAAAAACACTCAGGTTGATTATTTTCCTACAGCAGCACGTCCCCGATTGTTTTATTCCTCTTACGCCACAGCAATTTACCCAATGATTACGCGTCGTACTTTTTATCCGTTTATAGTTACCTTCAGTGTCGTGAAAACAGTTGCTGTTCTCGCTTACGTTACAGCAGCTGTAAACACTATTTCCCTCACCCTCACAGAAAAATAAAAACGCAGCTCATTAACCTCATGTTACTGAGAAACCGCAAAAAGAAGCGTAAACTCCTCTGTCCTGAAGACGTCGGAAAACTTAAACTTACAGCTTCAGCTCTGACTGTTACAAAGCGCTGACACTGGAGACTCCTTCCATACATGTTACATTTACAGAAAACTTCACCATAACAACAATTGTTTTTAATCCGTTTCCACTGTACACGTCCCTGTGAATGAGCTGTTACTATAGAAACGATAACGTATTAGAACGACTGCATTAATATAAACCTGCACTACTAGCTGCTGTTCTCGAAAATCAATCAACACCTGACGACCAATCAGAATCCAGAACTCGACGGCGCTGTGATGTTCCTGACTCACCGTCTCTCCTCGGCGGATTCCACGCAGACTCGGTATTGGCTGATGGCACCCGAGACGGACTTTTGTGGTTTTTGCTCGCTAGCAGCTGCAGCAGGTTTTGATGGTTCCTTCTTCTTGATGAATGATGTCACTGTTGGTGGTCTTGCTGACATCGTAACTGGTTTCCTAGAGATCATAGATGGTTTGGTGGAGATGGTGGATGCTTTGGTGGAGACGGTAGATGGTTTAGTGGAGAAGGTAGATGGTTTGGTGGAGAAGGTAGATGGGTTTTTGGAGACGGTAGATGGTTTAGTGGAGAAGGTAGATGGTTTGGTGGAGAGGGTAGATGGTTTGGTGGAGAGGGTAGATGGGTTTTTGGAAATGGTGGATGGTTTGGTGGAGATTGTAGAAGGTTTGGTGGAGATGGTGGATGGTTTGGTGGAGACGGTGGATGGTTTGGCAGAGATTGTAGATGGTTTGGTGGAGACAGCAGATGGTTTGGTGGAGATCGTAGCTGTCTGAGCTGGAGCTTTCGTCTGTATCCGTCTTTGAGGAACCGTCTTCTGCGTGTTTAACCGTGCGTCCGACCATGACTTCGTTCTGCTTGCCACGCCGGACTGGACTCCTGCTCTTGAGGAAGCGGAGAGCGTCGTGGAGGATTTGGACCGAACCGCCGTCTCAGCTTTGGGCTTGTTCTCGCTGGGTTTCTTCTCGTGGCCACTCGGCGGCTTCCTGAAGCAGTCTATTTTGGACCGTACCACGCGGCCCTTGTAGGTCCCGGGGAGGAGGGGTTTCGGAGGGACGGACGACGGAGGCTTCTGGGTTTCCAGCACCAGTTTCCTGTGTCTCAGGGTTTGTTCGGTCCGGAACGCCTGACTCAGAGTTTTCCGCTGCGTGGGATCCGAATCGTTGGCTGGTTTTGATGGTTTGAGCTGCGCGTTAGACTCGGGCTTGTCTCCTGCGTTTTCTTCCCTCGGGTCATTTTTGGACCGCAGCGGCGCAGGTCTCACCAGCTTCTGTTTCGATGTGACGTTTCTGGACTCGGGTTTTTTCGGACCAGCCTCAGGCTTGGAGTTTTCCTTATTACTCTGAAACAGAATCGTTAATAAATAACAAAAATAAAAATGAGACACTGTTTACATTTACACAGAATAAATCCGTCCTGTTCCCTAACGTCTAGTTCCACCCTGCGCCCACGTCACTGGGGTGTTACCTTTTTTACCGCCGTGTCCATTTTGCCGTCACTCACTCACTCCTCCTCTGATGGGGTTAAACGATCACCTGCACAAAAGAAAAAAACTCATTTGAGCTAACTAAGAAATGACAGAGCTTCGTTAATGAGCTTTATTAAAATAAAGTTTAATAAAGTTAGACACAGTGCTGTCATTCCCACTGAGGAATATATTCATAGATGTTACATTTAAGTTTTAAAAAAAAATCATAAACCGTGATACAATATTATCGCAATATCGTGATTTGAAACTTTAGTATCGGCGCATGCGCAGTTGACGATTTAACCTACAAGCCATAAGGCATTATGTTGCTGTTGTTGGGGTTTTTTTGTCCTTGAAATAATAATTTTGTGCAGGTTATAGCTGCATTGCGCTTATTATTAATTTCCCTGAATTAAAACGTTAAAATATAACATTTGGACGCCAAACAATAAAAAATAACGTTAGCTAGTTAGCATAGTTAGCTTGTGTGACATTATTGATCATTAATACTAATCCGAAATTTACAATGACACCCACATTTATGGTTAGGAATTCATTTAGTTAGTTAGGTTACCTAAATTCTGTGTGAAAATAAAAATAAAATAAAATAATTCACTGCATTTGTGATTCAGGCTTGTTTTTAATACATTTAACAAAAATTCCGCATCTTACCTTGACTCCTGAAGATTCGTGGATATAATATTTGTTAATAATCGTCCCAAAAACTATACAAGAACCAAAATAATGTAACTTTTCTTGTTATTATGATTATTATTCTGAAGACAGTCTCACACCGCTGCTTTCAAACACTAAACGTTCAAACTGATTTGACTTTGGCGCTGGAGTTCTTCTTCCTGATTGGTCGTTGGCTGTTTGCAACTCACTCAATTCAGCCAATCAAATTAAAGACAGGAGGTCACGTGACAGCACGAGCCCTAACGCTCTCTTTTCCAACCGTCTCTTTTGAACCAAAATAACAGCAAGCAACCGGAAATAACGACACCAGGTTTTTTTTTTTGCTGTAGGGAATGTAATTATTGTAATTATTAATGATTTTAAGCGATATTATTTGACAATGTCGAGTCTATAAGTTAGCGTGATCTTAACTTTAATTTGATTGTAGAAATACCTGTGAAGTACTACACTACCCACAATCCTAACCGGAAACCCACCAATCAGACAAGGCGCTGCTGTAACCATGGAAACAGTAATGGCGTCTTCACAGCTGAATCACATAAATGAGCCGTTTGTGTTTTAACGTTAACGAAAGAATTACGTCCATTGTAAGGCAAAAAAAAAACAAAACAATTGCAGATCAAAACATCGTAAAATCTTTGTCCGGTTTATAAAGAAAATTCAGTGAGCCGTTTGGGAGTCGAAGGAGTCGGAATACGTTCTTACTGGTGAACCGAGTCGAATGATCCGACTCACTGAAATGAATCGATTCGTAGAAAATGAGTCAAACATGGTGTTTTGGTGTGATTTCAACTGGATTTTGAATTAATATGCACATTTACGCGTTATTATCCTATCAAAATCCGAGAGAAAAACAATATAATTCACTAATCTTTATTATTTGTAAATGGTCATATAGAATTGACACTAGATGGCAGAAATCTACCTCTATTGCATAAACATTAAACCTTTTTATTAGCCATAGTAGCTTCCGAAGCCTCCTCCCTTCTTCCTGTGACCCACATAAACTGAAATGAAAAGCCCTTATTTATGGGAAACCATGTGAAAAAGTAGAATTTGGAGCAGCTGCCATGTTGGATTGTGTTTAATCTCATCCAGTCCTGGTGTTAAACACAGTGTTTCACTCAGGATCACTATGATTTAAAAGTAAACAGATATCTATAAGATATCTAAAGTAAATTTAATTCTTATTGAAGTGTGGAATGAGGTCAGGTTTTTCACACACACACACACACACACACACACGCTCATGCACTCGTTTCCGAACCCGTCCCATGAGATTGTGACCCAGATATCACAATAAATGCTGGAAAATCTGTGTGTTTATAGAAAACCACCTAGAGAGAAGACAAATATTCTGGATTATGAGCATGAAACACTCTAACAAGGTCATTTCACTTGGAAATGTTCCTCTAGGTGGTGTTTGATATCTCTGAGACCAAACTGCATCTGTTGCTAAATTCCCTCCTTGATCATTATCCAGATCATTATTCATTTTCCTGGTATATGACACAGCCTCGGCTAAATTGTAAATGGGGACGGTTTTAAATTAAACTTACAGCCGCAGTTTAAAAATTATTGGGAAAGGAGGAAATTATAATAACTAAAATATTTTGGTAAAATAAAAACTACACCATTTATTCTACATTTCAAACAAATGCTCCATGCGAGCCGGTTTTTATTGCATGTGAGAAATTTAAGGCAATAAACAATTCTTATTATTTAAATATAAAGCATTACAACATTAAAATAAAATAAAATAAAATGTGCAGAGAGTTACAGTTTTTTTATTATCAATAACTAATAAACTGAAAATTCGGTGACCTGAATAACTTTAGTTATACGCTGAGGACAAAAAAATACAACTTTTCTACTTTAAATAAACAAATAAAAACTAAAACTGGCTTAGTAAATAAAGAGCAGATTGTTCTTGTGCCACTCTGAAAAAAAAAAAAATCCAAAAACACACCTTGGAAGGTCAAAGGTCAGTCATGCAAGAAAGTTCAGGGTCTTTCAGGAGTCATAAAACATGGGTGTGTTAAATCTGTGTGTGTGTGTGTGTGTGTGCTCTCAGTATGGATAGTGTTTCTGTTTTTTCCCGGCGAAGCAGGACATCCACGTACACAGCAGCACGGTGACGGCAGCTCCGACACACGTGCAGTAAAAAGCCCAGCCGAGTTCACATGAACCTGCAGACACACACACACACACACACACACACACACACAGAACTTAGCAAACACGAACACACATCTCTTATGCTAATTTGTACCACAATAAACTAATAAACTCTGAGAAAATAAAAATTTCATCAGAAATTTTTAAAAATGCCGTTATTATCCCACAGCGACGCTGAGTTCTGGATTGTGATTGGTCGTCAGGTGTTGATTAGTTTTCTATAACAGCAGCTCTGACAGTAGCGCAGGTTTATAATTAATGCGCTCGTTCTGATACGTTATCGTTTCTATAGTAACAGCTCATTCACAGAGACGTGTACAACGGACGCTCCACATAAACAGATTAAAAAAAGTTATGTAACATTGATGGAAGGAGTCTCCAGTGTCAGCGCTTTGTAGCAGTCAGAGGTGAAGCTGTAACTTTAAGTTTTCCGACATCTTCAGGACAGAGGAGTTTACGCTTCTTTGCGGTTTCTTAGTAACACGCATAACAAGCTGCGACGGTTGTTTATAGCTGCTATAACATAAGTGACTACTTGTTTCTCCAACATTAAAAGTAACTATAAACAGATAAAAAGTATGGCATGTTCTTTAGTAAAAAGATAATTGTAATGGTGGTATAAGAGGAATAAAACACTTGGTGTCGGCTGTTACAGGAAAATAAAGCTGGAAATGTTGTGATCTTACCGAGTTTAAACTGGTCGGAGGTGTTGCTGCAGGTCTGTTTAACCTCCTCACTGTCCCATCCGAGAGGATACAGAGCACAACCAGAGCCGATCAGTAAACCTGCACACACACACACACACACACACACACGCACGCACACGCACACAGACACACACACGCACACAGACACACAGAGTTTAATTTGTGTATTAACAGCTACAGAAATGTCTGTATTAATATTTTATTGGACATTAATTGCACATGATGAATTACACTGTTCTAATACAATACACACACACACAGACACACACACACACACACAATGAGACACACACACACAGTCGTGTTTGTGTATAGTGCTGAGTGCGAATCATGTGATCAAGACACAGAGACAACAATGTGCAGTGGGAGTCACTTTACTGAGTCGACTCTTTTGAACAAACCCCATTTCACTGAATCAAACTTAGCAGTTTTGATTTTGTTACTGATTCACCGGACAGATCAGCATCCAAAAATATGTAAAATAAATAAATAAATAAATAAATAAATAATAAATAAATACACTGTCAGATGCTGAGCTTTGACTTTGAAGGAGGAATCGTTTGCAAATCGGCCAGCGTTACAGTAACACACTGAGTCACACACAGAGAAAAGAGGGTTAGTCTTATACCAAATATATATATATATCACTAGAAAAACATGTAACTAGAAAGATTTTAATTTTTTTATATATTTAAAAACAAATATGTACACCCCAACTTTCTCGGCGCTGCTGTTTTTCTGCTCTGCATTAAACCACACGCTTACGTTCACGATCAGAGACAAACAAAATGATCAAAGCTATATGGGAAATGTCTGGTTTGTTCTCTTGGTTTAAAATTCTCCTTTACGCATTTCCCATGAGTCCACACTGAACAGGAAGCACATTGCAGGACTAAAATGATCAGATGATCACAGAGATGGTCCAAAAGTAATCAGTAATTTAGTTTTTAATTGTCTTAGAGAAAGAAGGAGGAAAAAAACACAGATATGGACGATCTGGATGTAAATAAAACCACTGAGAAACACCTCGAAATTGTCTCCATGGAAACCTAATCTTGTCCAAATAGGGCTTATTTCAGTTTTGTTGTTAATGATTACATTAGGAGCATTTTTGTTTTAGTTTTCCAGCAGAATATGGAGTAGCGTTGACCCAAATTTCCTCCTGAATTGAGCCGTCAGAGCGCTGAAACCCCCTTCAGCACCGCGCCATCTGCCATCTCACACACCACTAATAAAGAAGGCTCTGAAAATAATCCTGGCATTGCGTCATCACAGCGTGTAGAGGACGCGGGGGGAAAGTAAGCAGCTGGTCGTAGTGGGAAGACGACAGGAAAAAGTGCGACATACCCTCCATCCGAGCTGGTCCGGACTGACGGCATGTCGGAAATGTGTGTGAAAGCAGACGGTGGATGAAGATCCCACACACGTCCATCTGCTTCTGCTTAGCATCAAGACCACAAACGTGCTAAAAGAGCTAATGATGAATGCTTTTATGAGTTTATTGTTTTATTAGGACGCTCATTAGCTGTTAGCAGCTGTTTCTCCTGCAGGAGGAGGTCTGCGTCTCTCACTCAGGTCTTGAGAAAGGTCATGGCTGGGGGTCACATCACAAAACCCCCTTACTTAAAGCAACATAAGGTGCCGGAACATCTACTGCTTTTCCACCGAACCCAGAACTATCCATTTTTTTAAATGATTTTGAAATAAAGCAGGTCAGATCTCGGAGGTGTGCGAATTTATCGCGTGTCTCCTTCACAGAGCTCGAGACACGGCCAGCGTGAGCATCCAAACGCAGTCGAGGGTGCCAATACTTTTTCCCCAACGTAGATGCTTGAGCACAAACTTTATCAGACGACATTAAAATACAGCAAACAAAAACAAACAAAAAGTGTGATTTTTAAAGATTGAAGATGAAGATTTTTTTTCAGTCACAAATCTCACAATCTAACACCTTTAAAGGTCACAGCTCCCCCCAGTCAAAGGTTAAAGGTCATACAGAGGTGATTCGGGGTTTATAGCAAAGAGCTGGTGGTTATTTCTGAGATCCGTGATTGCTGCACTGTGCCTTTTAATCATCACGGATGTGTTTCAATACGGTTTTTAAAATGCCCTCGTTCACTCCACCTTCACCATGTCATCACTGAAGACTCCGAGAGGATGTTTTACCCAGAATGCATTGCAATCTGAGTCAAATTCCACACGCAAGGGGACACATAGCTGATACACACTTTTGAGGGGAAGTCTACAAGGGCGTACTACACACACTGGAATGCAGAGGGGTATCTTGAGGCATTATCATACTAAACACACCTCTCTCTCTCTCTCTCTCTCTCTCTCTATGTGTGTGTGTGTTTATGTCCCTATTATTAACACTGTGTGTCTGAGATCTCGGCACACACACACACACGCCTCAAACCTCTCATTAGGAATCTTCTCACAGCTTTGAGGTTTTTAATTTATAGCTCAATTTTCTAAAAGCAGCTCTGAAATGAGAGAAAATGAAGCTCAGTCGTCCCGTAGCTCGTTATAAAAGAGAATAAAATCACACCTGCATTATCTCCGGCTGCCAGCTCATGCCCAGATTATCATTATCGTGAAAATTATTTATGAGTAAAATATTCTCTTATAACGCTGCTTTGTCTTAAAGATCGTTTTAAAGTCACTCCAGAGCTCAATTACAGAAAAGTACAAGAGCTGGTCTGAGTTTTTAATTTTATTTTATTTCCGAATGTGCGCTCAAACACTCGTTCTCAAAACCATCCTTAATATTAATCACAATATCATCTACATTTCATTCATTCATTCATCTTCAGTAAGCACTGGATCTCGGTCCGGGTCACGGCAGATCCGGAGCAAATCCCGGGAGAACAGGGAGCCGGGCGGGAATATTTCACCTCACTGCAGTTCAGAGTGTAACCAGCGGGGGGCGATGAATATCGAACATCAGTGCTAGCTATACGAGTAACACCAAGAGTTATTTTGTAAATTATCACACAAACAGAAAGTGGATCATTTATGTGTCCAAAGTAGCAATAATCCGAGATCCTGCGTGCGATGATGCGATATTTAACCAGCTCTTTTCTTTGAGGAAGTTAAACTCTAGCTACAGCGAGAGACTCGTAGCTGTTTTAGTCGCTGTGCAACAACAACAAATAAACGTAACATTCAAAATAAAGTGTTGTTGTTGTAGGGGTGTACTTTGTGCACGTGACCTCAATTCCATCTTTACACCTTTACGTTTTTTTTAAACAATAATACATTTAATTTAATATTTTTACAGCGTATTGTTTTGCGTTAAGTTGTCTCTCTCTGATTCAGCGATACGCATCAACACACTCGTGTATGACGTCGTCTCTGATCAACAGTTATTAATCATTAATATATAGTGTATAACGATCATAATCAATATATCACATGATACATGATTTTGGTCACATGACCAACTTCTCAGAAGTTATCAGCATTTGTATGAAACACAGTTTGAACATATAGTGCACTACATAGGGTGCCTACGTAAAAAAATCCACAAAACTGCTAAGATATTTATATCTTAAGATTTCCTGAATGCAGCACGATTTTTTCGCTAATATTTAACATTAACAAAACGACATTTATTGCTTGCTATAGTTGATTATTTTGTTTCTTACTTTCCTCACTCTGAGGCACAGAGCACATTTGATTGCAAGTAACACACACACACACACACACACACACACACTCGTCCTCTACAGTAATCGATGGAGTCGGTGGTGGAGGAAAACACACAGCTCACTTTCTCGTTAATGACGTTTCAGTTCAGTCGCCGCTTTTTTTGCGAAACGGAAAATCTATCTCCTCGGGTCGGCTGTGGAATTTTCCAGAACAACAGAAGGACACAGCGGGTGTCGCAGAAAGCCACGTTTCTTATTTTCCCCCTCACTAAAACACGATCACGAGGACTTTCAGAGGCGTCTGATTAGCTCTAGTGTGAGAATTTTAATGGATATAAACTTTATATAATGTGTAAAGGATTAAAAGTAATAAACATAAATGCAGAAGAAAAGAATACTGTTACATTATACAGTCTTAGGAGGAAACAAAGGTTCCCCAGAAGGTTCTTTGGAAGGTTTATTTGCTTGAAAATAACCGAGCAATTATATATTTCTAGCAGACTTACGGTGGAGTGAAGATTTTTTTTTGGTTGCGTCCCAAATATGCAAGGTCCTTCTGTGATTGTGAAGAGGCAACTTGTATCGCCCACTAGGAGATCCCTAAAGGTTCTAGCAGCTAGAACCCTACAAGAGATCAAAAAGGATTCCAAGGAGAACCCTTGAAGAACTCTTTTTAATGACTTACACCATGAACATGACATTTACGCCGTAACATTTTGAATTAACGAAGTCTTAACGAAGTGACAGATCAGCGCACAGTACCACAGAACAGAACAGAACAAACCCCTTGAGAATAAAATAAAAATACAGTTTCCAGTTTGTGCTATTAATTTGAAAATCATTCAGCTTTTTAAACAGGAAAACGACCTGATGGCTCCGCCCCTTTTGCTACGTTGCCACAGTTTCTCAGTGGTTCTCATTGGGTTGTTATTAGTTCACTACGTCTCACACACTGATGCACTAACAGTACACAAAGTTACAGCTCAGCCCTTCTGGATTTCATTTCTGTGTTATGAAAATATACAGACCGCTGCCCCCTGCAGGTGTGGAGAGTCATTTCCTCATTTCCTCATTTCCTCGCATCCGTCGCCGTAAATCGAGACGATTACTAGCATAATAAAAGACCTCCGGAGTCCAGATGAGCATTTGAGACGTGACCTCGTTCATAGACAATGACTAACGCAGAAAGCAAGAGGAAGATTTATTGTTTTTAGATAAAATAAAATTTTAAAAAATGACTTTATGATGCTTCAAAAACATCCATGATGGATCTCATTATTTCACAAACCTCGGATCTGAAAATATGTCAGAATCTAAGTTGGGGTGTGTTTAGAGTTTAAGGTCTAGTTCACACTAAAAAAGGTCAATTTGAGAACGCGTCAGTTTTTTATGTTTTGGCGACAATCACGTTTTCAGCCATTTTCCAAAAAGTTTCCCGTCCACAGCGAAACACGGAAACTATACAAAATTGCGTACACACTGGGCGTGTGGCCTTTACATCATTCCCTTATGCCATTTTCCGTTGTATTGACAACATAATACGTGTTTTCTCAGACGTCCCAGTGTCACTTGTGTATATCATAAACAGAAAACTATAACACAATAAAATCCGCCATCTTGGAATTGTGGAGGTCACAATATGACAATCTTACATCAGCACACTACAACACAAAAACTTGTGTCTTCAGATTTAGCCACTTTGGAGAGTGGATTCGGAAAGGGGTGTGTGTGTGTGTGTGTGTGTGTGTGTGTGTGTGTGTGTGTGTGCGTGTGCGTGTCTGTGCGTGTGTGTGTGTGTGTGTCAGCTTGACAGCCTGCTGGTTGCTCAGCGAGGCCGCTAAGCTGCTGCTAAAGCATTACTCAGAACCCAAGCTGTCAACACACATCAATACAATAAGACACAGAACATAACTCAACTCTCCACACACACACACACACACACACACAGTAGATGTGTGTGTATCCAAGCACGGACATGAACTCATTTTCTTTTCACCAGCAGATGATAAAAGCGTGTTTATGAGCAGAACAATGTGAGATTTATTTCAGAAACACTGCGGCCTTTCTTCATTTCTTCTTCAGCCACAGAGAGAACATCCTCACATCTAACACGTTAAATTCAATAGAATGAGCTCGGAGAGCTTTATTCACACTGGAGATCAGGAAAGCAAAAATTGTTTCCATTGAAATTAATTTTCCTTTCCAAATGTCACTGAAGAAAAAAACAAGTATGAATGAAACTACATAAAGGAGGAACACAGTCTCTGAAAAAACTGGCACTCTTCCTCTCCTCAGATGCAGCCCTGAAAAAAGAGCACAATCCCACAATTCTGTTCACCGAACAAAAGAAAACCACGGCAGCGTAAATGTTACAGGGATATCGCTATAAATCTAAAGAGACGTCCTGCAGAACCCAGAGACGGAACCCAACACTATCAAGTAGTGACATGAACGGTGAAGAGCGCTCACTGATTTACTTTTCCCTCTGAAGGGAATGAGGGAACATTCCAGACTGATTGCTCTGAAGAGAATGCAGCGCTGCATACCGGAGAGGACCTGATAGAGACCATGCACACAGAGACACTACTGTTTACTCGCTCATGGAAGGTTTGATCAAATGTGTGTGAGTGTGAAAGAGACAGAGACAAAGAGTGTGTGCGATGAAATATTATGTCCATGTTTATGTCCCAGTCTCACAATATGTTCACACCCACTAGCTGTGAACCTTCACGCCGTCGTCGAAGTGCTTCCTCCCAGACGTGCGAAGTCGTTGATAGTCACAGGAGGAGAGCGCTAATAACACTGTCCGGACGCTGTGATTGGCTAGCGTCGCCCTGATTGACAGGAGAGACAGGAAGTATGTCCCGCCCACCCAGACAGCAGGACAGTTATATGCTCTCTCATTTCTCGTCCAAACAAATACGGATATTTTTTTAAAAAATGTAGTTTTTACCTCTCTGTTAAACAAAAAAAATTCCCATCCATCCATCTATCCATCCAAAACAGTGTTTTTGAACACATCTCTGTCCACATGAACACTCTTTGAAAATGGTCACATGATCACACCAGCCCACGAGGCAGCAACAGTACGTCATTAAAAGTTATACCTCAAGAATAGCGTTAAGAGCCGCGTGTTAAAAAGTAGAGCAAGAGAAATGCAGAAAAACACCAACGTGGCCAAAAACTAGACAAACTCAAAGATTCAGCAACAGAAACCGTGGAAACGGAGGCCATAACACAGAGAAAATCTATATTCTCAGAAATGGCTGTATGGGTGTGGGCGGATCCGGGCTAATCAGCTGATCAGGGCTCGTTACACACCGTTGCACGTTAACAATGTTAACACGCTCTTCACGCAACACACCTGAGGCGGGAATATACTTCTGATGAAATCTGCCTCTCATCTCCATCTAATTCCCAACCATCTGTCTCTCATCTAACCTTCTTAACCTGTGTGTTTATAAAGTAAGAGACTGGAGATGAACTGATAAGGAAACACACACACACACACACACACACACACACCAAACAGAAGTGGTACGTTATCTACAGATTTCCCTCTCACACTCATCCTGTCACCTCACTGTGGGAAACATTCTTTACATTCCTGAGTGAGACATCAGGGAGACCCCTGGGAGAACACACACACACACACACACACACACACACACACACACACACAGAGTCTGTAAAAGGAATTCATCCTTCTACCTAGTTGATTATCCCAGTATCATAACCAAAAAAAATGGGGATTAAATAGCTTCTCATTCATCCATCCATCCATCCATCCATCATATAGTCCATCTATTTATCCAGCCATCCTTTCATTCATCCACCCATCCATCCATATACACAATAAAGCATCCTCCCACAGTCTGTAGACTTAGGTCACATTGAGAGGAGAGAAGAGAAGAGAAGAGAAGAGAGTCCTTCACACACACTCCTTATAACCTTATATGAGCAATTCTCTCTCTCTCACACACACACACACACACACAGAGGCACAGAGCCTCACCAGTTATTATTATTATTTCTGTCCACAAGTGTGTGACCAAATGTGCAGAGAAAGAAAAGAAAAGTAAAAAAGAAGAACAAGAGATGGAGGGATAGCTAGAGAGAGAGAGAGAGAGAGAGAGAGAGAAACTTTTCACACCTGAGTGAAAGAAAATGATGTTTGTGTCTCACTACACCAGCTCCACTCTTTATCACCCACCAGTAAGTTTGGTACAACACACACACACATACACACAAACACACACACACACACACACACACACACACCCCGACACACACACACACAAAATCTACCATCATATAAGCAATCAACACAACCAAACAAAATAATAAAGTTAAATAAAACGAAGATGCAATGAAGGAATGTGTATGCAGGCACCCATCCACCAATCCTTTCATTCATCTATCCATCATCTATCCACCTCTCTACCCATCCACCCATATATCCAATAATGCATCCATCCCTCAGCCATCCACCCACCCACCATTCCATCCATTCATTCACCTCTCATTCATCCATCCATCCACTGACCCTGTAATGCATCCAGCCATCCATCCATCCATCCCTCAAGCCATCCACCCACCCACCATTCCATCCATCATTCACCTCCCATTCATCCATCCATCCACTGACCCTGTAATGCATCCAGCCATCCATCCATCCCTCAAGCCATCCACCTACCCACCATTCCTTTTATTCATTCATCCATCCATCCACCAATTCATCCACCCATCCAACCATAGGCCCATTACTACAGCCAACCCATAATCCATCCATTCAATCTTCTACCTAGTTTTTTATGCCAGTATCATCATTTATCCATGTCTTCAAACTGCTTCTATCTATCTATCTATCTATCTGTTTTTGCAAATTATCATATGAAAAAAGTTCATTATGATAATCCATTATACAAAGATCTACCTCTATCTGATGTCCAGATTTGAAACATTAAACTGCATCTCATCCATCCATCTACTTTTCTCCCAAACTTACCTCCAACAAACTGGATCCCTCCTGCCGCTCGCCCGATGGTGCGTGATATGATGTCCGACACACAGCAGCCCATGAGAGCCGTGAGGGCCACGAGCAGCAGCAGGCCGCACCCGGTTCCCGTCACCACAGTACAGATCCTCCACTCCAGACTGGGGATGCTCAGGAACGAGGCATAGCGTCCACAATGCTCCATCATCACCGTGCCGCCGTGGACCTCATCTCGCACCGGGTACGAGCAGCGCCGGAACGTCCCGAACGATACCGGCTTCCCCATCTGAGAGCCCAGGAGCCAGTAGGGCATGAAGAATCCCACACAGGAGACGGCGGCGCTCAGCAGTGAGATCAGAGCCCACGCTATGCCAACATATGTCAGACTGGAGCCCATCTCTCACACAGATCTGATTTAAACGTGTGTGAAGGTTCTACACTCGTACCTTCCTGATCCACATGTTCTACGTGGAGTCCTTTGGTCTCAAGTTAGTAAAACTGGAGGTCTGGTGTCCATCTCTCCAGTTCTGACCTATAATGAGGAACAGAGAATGAGACACCTAAGAAGGTTTGTTCATCTTTGGTCCCATACAGTGCATCTGGTGTCCATCAGATGGTTGCCTGTTACCTATTAGTGTTTGATTCACCACATCTCCTCAACCTCATCATGACCTGATAAGTGGAATCAGGTGGGTTTGATCAGAGGTTCTTGATCCAGTTCCTCAGGTCACCACACATATCTAAGCACTATCTAAAGTCCAAACAGACCTGATTACCTGGTTCAGGTGTTTTAGGAAATGGAACCCATGACAAACATGACCTGGGTGAAGAATCTCTGCTTAAACACACTTGGTCATGAATCAGGTCTGTTAGAAAAGAAACATCACCAAATCTCACTGGATTCCAGACATACAGGGGCAGAATTTCATCTCTACACTGATCATCATTCATCATGTTTAATCTCGACCTGCTCCCTTAGAACTTTCATTCCAGAAAAAAAAAAAAGAGTTGATTCTAGATCACTACACTCAGGTCTAGAGGCATGATCTGATAAACTGAAAGGCTTAAGAGATGATATCATTTTGTTACCATGACAACAGCTACCGAAGTTGTGGCTGACATTAAATTAGACACTTTGAACACTTTTAAACCAGAAAATACAACCATATATGGGGTCAAAGTTATTGAGCTTTTAAAAAGTTCCTATAAGAAACACATTAATGTGTCTAACATCATATCAAACCGGACATTTAAGCTTAAAACTATAATAAATAAATAATTACTATACTATACATCAAAATATACATCACAGACCCCAGTTTGAGAACCACAGTGTTACTGTATTTAATTCATAAATATTCAGTAGATATTAGCAGAGTGCGGTGTTTCCTGCTCTAACACACCTGTCGAGATAAATAATAATAAATATGAATATAAATATATAATACTGAGCAGAATTAGTGCAAGGTTCTCAAAGTACTTGTTATATCAGACTCGTGGCTTTCCTGTGAAGTTTATTTAAGACGGAACAATTCAGTTTTATTTATATAGCACTTTTAACAATAGACATCATCACAAAGCAGCTTTAAATAGATAAGAGTTTTAGACATAACACATGACATTACAGACACCAAATACAAACAAGACACACTCATCTGTAAGTCAGTAAGTAAGGTAGATGCATACAGTGTCATGTGGTATAAAGTCCCATGTGGTATAAAGTATCATATGGTATAAAGTGTCATGTGGAATAAAGTGTCATATGGAATAAAGTGTCATGTGGAATAAAGTGTCATGTGGAATAAAGTGTCATATGGAATAAAGTATCATATGGAATAAAGTATCATATGGAATAAAGTGTCATGTGGAATAAAGTGTCATATGGAATAAAGTATCATATGGAATAAAGTGTCATGTGGAATAAAGTGTCATATGGAATAAAGTGTCATGTGGAATAAAGTGTCATATGGAATAAAGTGTCATGTGGAATAAAGTATCATATGGAATAAAGTATCATATGGAATAAATTATCATGTGGAATAAAGTGTCATGTGGAACAAAGTGACAGTAAGTTAATAAATATAATAAAAACAGAACATTAAAGATAAGTGTAGACAATCTGAAGCAGGCAGATGATGTGCATTTACATTCTAGAAATGTAAATAAATGTAGCTTTAGATCCCTAATGAGCAAGGCGAGGAGAAACTCCCTGAGACAACATGAGGAAGAACCCTTGAGAAGAACCAGAAGAACTCTAAATGGAACTCGTCCTCTTCAGGGTTTATGGTGTAGAAGATGAAACAGGCCGTAGCGAGGGTGTTGGGAATATTGTGAATGAGAATCCTGGGACGAGCAGCAGGAGAGTGTTTATGATGACAGCAGCAGCAGCAGCAGCTCTAAAGCATCCAGGTCAGATTAAACACTGAGGAGTTAAATGTTCCTGACGAAGCGCGAATGATCCAGTTCTCAGAAATTAAACGGAGAACCTGGTGTGCGTGTGTGTGTGTGTGTGTGTGTGTAGGATCGGTTCTTCTCTTGAAACTGTGTGAGTTTTCCTAATCATGTGTTTGGTTAAGAGGTTAAAGTGAGAGATTTGTCTACGGTGTGAACTTTCCAGCTAGTGTTAATGATAACACAGATGGATGGAGTTGTTAGGATATTTCACACACACACACACACACACACACACACATGAGGTGGTTAAATATTCGCCCATTTTATCTGGTAGTGTAAATGAAAGCTCTGAATCACACTAACACTTCACACACTGCTGGAATGTACAGAGCAATATGAACACTAATGTACTGTACACACACACTGGTTCTTCACAGCTATGAGTCTGAACTTTAAATTAAAAACAAAACACCAACAAACATCTTATTCAAACATTAAAGATGAAATGTAAAGCTCTTACATGTCCAGGGTTCAGATCCTCTCAGGTACACGCGGAGAGTTTTTTGGGGAAAACAACAACAACAACAACAACAACAACAACAACAACAACTTTCATGCACAAAAAAAAAAATGAATCTTCCAAGCTTCACGCGCTGCTTTAAGTTCCCTCACCGACAGAGCGCGAGCCACTCCAGCCGCCGCCGCCGCCGCCACACACATGCACGCGCCGCCACGGTGATCGCAGTGCGTGCGCGCGCCCTCGGTAAACCCCGCCTACACAGAGCGCGAGACTCACGGGTGGGTCCGAAAGAACTGAAGGCAGCAAAGAATCACGTTTGTAGTGTGCAAGACTTTTTAAAAAATATATACATATATTTTTTTTCAATAAATAACAGCAATGAAAATGTTAAAATTTCCCCTTTCATGAATAAACCGCTGTGTGACGTGCTGTTATAGTAAAATAATCACCAACAGGCTGCTGGAATGAAGCTGATTACTTTCCTCTAACAGCACGTGCCTGAGTGTTTTATTCCTCTTACACCACAGCAACTTACCAACAGTTACAACTTCTCCTTTACTAAAGAACCACACATCATACTTTTTATCCATTTATAGTTGCAGTTCTTGTACTTATAGCAGCTATAAACAGTCGTTCCCTCAAGAGCCTCTCTCTCTTTTCTCTCTCTTCAACTTAATAAGACAAAAAAATAAACGCAGTTTGTTACGCATGTTAGCGAGAAACCGCAAAGAAGCGTAAACTCATCTGAGCTGAAGATCTGAAGACGTCGGAAAACTTAACGTTACAGCTTTACCTCTGACGCTGACACTGGAGACTCCTTCCATCAATGGTAGTACTATATAAACGTCTCCTTACAGATCAACGATTACACACTTTTTTTTTTAAAAAGTTGTTCTATAAGCTGTTACTATGGAAACGGTAAGGTATTAGAACGAGGGCATTAATATAACCCTGTGATTTACGTTACAGCCAGAATGACTGTCAGAGCTGCTGTTATAGAAAACTAATCAACACCTGACTCAAGAATTCAGCAGCGCTGTGGTGTAAAATATGAACACTGTATAACTGCACTGTCTTTGATTTCTTTATTAAAACAAAAAATACACAAATTTAGATGTTATTTTTATCGTTTCTACTTCGAGTTCACTTTAATCAGCCGGCTGCTGGATTGAAACCAGCAGCGCTGCTGAGAGAAACTCGCTCTGGCATCCGTCAGCGCTCCTGGCTCGGCCATAGCCGGCGTTTAAACCCATAAATCATGTCGGTAATTTAAACACTGCAGCAGTGTGTTATGTTGTCATGGGATCTTTTTAAGCTCCAGATCCATAAGATCTGTTAGACGTGTTTAAAACGCTGAAGGCTAATGCATTAGCAAGATGGAAAACAGAGACGGCATACCATAATGAGCTAAAAGGCTAAAGCTAATTTTGTTTTATTTCTTTTATTTCTGTTAAAGTAGCCAAGGAATGCTGTAGAGAGCTGTTTCCCATCAAACGTCCCTCACTCCTGCTTTATAAGGACATCGCTCTGTGTGTGTGTGTGTGTGTGTGTGTGTGTGTGTGGGATACTGTACACCTAAAATGACACATTTACAGTCTTCATGAAAGACACCATGAGTCTGATGTAAGTGTGAAGTGAAGTCATATACACACACACACACATATACACACACATACACACACACACACATATACACACATATACATATAAACACACACACTATCACACTGTCACACCTGCTAACAAGTCATGGTTTCTTACCTCAGAAAGAGACGTGTTGAACACATCACAACCACAACCACACACACACACAACCACACACACACACACACACACACACACACACACTCTTTCACACTCAGGTTTCTAACATATTTACACATCCACTGAATACAATTTTCTAGGGAAGTTAATAAGAGCTCATTATTTGAGTTTTGAAATGAGATTTTGAACGGAATCAATATGTGTAAAGATGTAAAGATCGAGGATGAAGGGTGCTTGTGAGTCTCTCTCTCACACGCGCACACACACACACACACACACACACACAAACACACACATACAAACACACACATTTCCCTCAGGACAGTGGCATGATCAGGTCTTGGCCTGAATATGAGGAGGAGAAAACTGAGAAGAGAGAGAGAGAGAGAGAGAGAGAGAGAGAGTGAGAGAGAGAAGCAAGAGGAAGAAAAATAGACTTTTATCATCTTACACACACCGGCCACTTTAATAGGAACATCTGTATACCTGCATATTCATGTAATGATCCAATCAGGTCAGGAGTTTCAGTTAATATTCATATCAAATGTCAGAATGAGGAAAAAATCCCAGTGATCTCAGTGTCTTTGACTGCAGCACGGTTGTTGGTTTGAATATTTCAGAAACTGCTGATCTCCTGGGATTTTTTTCACGCAAAACAGAATGGAGTGAAACACAAAAACCATAAAAATGGCTTGTTGATGAGAGAGGTCAGAGGAAAACAGCCAGACTGGAGACTTCGAGCTGGCAGGAAGGCGACAGTAACTCGAATAACCATCACTCTTTACATCTGTGGCGAGCAGAAAAGCATCTCAGAGATGGGCTACAACAGCAGAAGACCACATCAGGGTCCAGTCCTCTCAGCTAAGAACAGGAATCTGAGACTACAGAGACACAGGATCACCCAAACCGACAGCTGAAGATTGGAAAAAAATGGATTCCGGTCTTTTTCCAATCTTCCACTGTGCAGTTTGCGTGAGTCTGTAACTCGCTGTAGCCTCAGACTCCTGATATTATTTTCCTCAAAATAAATCCAACAAAACGTAGATTTTAATGCTGTTATTGCAAACTGACAACACGCCCTCGTTTACATCCCCTAATCACGCAGAAGTCTGTCACCTACGGCCCACGAGTGTGCACTTATAGAGGAACAGGAATAAACCGGATAAAGCCGTGATAGCGCTGTTGCTAGGTGAACCGTCAAGGTACCTAGCATGTAGACGTGAAAAGTCTTTTATACAGACGTTGTGACGACACAGTGATGGTGGAAATGAGACGTAATTAACCGAAACGTCAACATTTACCTCAGATGTGTTGTTAAATTCCTAAGAAAAGACTCAGAACAGCTAAAATTACAATGTTATTACACTTAACATCAACCGCTAACACAACTGCCCTGGGTTCTGCCATACTGAGAAACAGAGAGGGTCTATCAGAGCTCCTGAAGTGATGAAAACCACAAATATGGAGTCTCTCTCTCTCTCTCTCTCTCTCTCTCTCTCTCTGTGTGTGTGTGTGAGAGAGAGATATTTGGAGCCAGCTGCTCTCTAAGACACTATAATTATTCGAACTGATTTCAGGCCATCAGCGCTAACACACTGTCTCACACCCTCAGGGCTAAACGACAAAAAGACGAGAGAGACAGACGGAGAGAGAGATTCTAGCAGACTTTATAAGATGCTGTATAATTATGAACAGATGATTAAATCTGAGGCACTGAATCATGTCAAGATGGAGAATCACAAATTAGAGAAGGCTAGCTATAAAAAAAATAAAATAAAAAAACACTACCAAGTGTAAAAATCTGGAATAAGAGTGGATTATGTAATTATATTCATTAATTAGTTTAATCTGATGGAATTATAAATTGATGAAATTCATTATAACGACATTTTCACTATTATGTAATTATCCTTTATGTCTTATTATTTTAAACATTTAATTTTTGGCAATGTATTAAATAAAAAAGCGCAAACTAATGATAAGTTTCTGTACATAATTTATCTGTTATTATTTTTTAAAAATCTGTTAATTGCAAAGCTTAACATTAGGTTCTGTACTCAGTACTAACTTTAATATTAAATCATTAAATCATTTGTCATTATCCAAAGGTCTAAAGTATAATTCTTTTTAAATTACTCTACTTAAATGTTTTTTAAAATAATTATAAGATTATTCATTTTATTTGTGAACATTTTTAGGTTTATTTATTAAAAATATTTTTTGAAAAAAGGAAAATGATCTAATAATTTCAAATAATTTGGAAAATATTAATAAAATTTTTTTTTTAACTTTTTTTTTGCAGTCTAACATTAGTATCAAGTCTTACAGGCTAATTGTTATACAAAACAATCTTTTGTTTGGTTTTAAGAAACTATTCAAAACAAACTAAATGTGAAAAATTAAGATGAAAAACAAATTTGTTTCAATGATTTAAAGAAATGAAATTTCATAAATTCTGTAGGAATTTTACAACATAAGCATCAAAATGCAAACCTTTGTCATTTTATCTCTGTGTTTTTATACAGTTAAAGTGACAAACTGCTTCACTGTTAATGTTATGACTTTATTATCACCTTTTTTTCTTAAAATTTTTACATTTGTGCCACAATAGTGTCTATTTTCTAGCACCACGACGAGTCGTTCTTTTTCCTTTCAGTGTACAGTCTCACACAGACACGAGTGTGTGTTTGGAGTTCAGAAAGTTTAAAGCTGTGCACATGCAGTGTGTGTGTTCTCTCCGTCTTCTCCTGTACGGTATTGTTGAGATGATTATTCCAGCTGCAGACACAAAGCCGCTTTACCTGCAGCCTAACGACCACCTCGACTCTCTGCGCTCCTCTGTTTAATTAATAGATGCTGTGTTGTAACACTTCTAATTAAAAGCTGATAGCAGCCTTGATGTTCGACTCCAAAGCCTGGTGTTAAACAAAACCAACTCCACCCGTCTCGTGTCTCCAAAAAACCTCCATCACACCAGGAGAAACAAACCACTGTGTGTCATTCTGTTACAGTCGCATCATGTGATGAAGCAGAGTTACTGTTTTATTCCTCATTTACCACAACCATTTATCATCAATTACAGTTTTTTGTTTCTTAAAAAATGACACATCAAACTTTTTATCCATTTATGGTTACATATATTGTTATAGAAACAAGTTAGTTCCTGTTGTCACTTACGTTATAGCAGCTATAAACAGTCGCTCCCTCACCAGCCTCTCTTTATTCTCTCTCTTCAGGTTAAAAAGACAAAATTAAAGAGTAGCTTGTTACGCATGTTACTGAGAAACCGCAAAGAAGCGTAAACTCCTCTGTCCTGAAGATGTCGGAAAACTTACAGCAGTTACAGCTTTACCTCTGACTGTTACAAAGCGACGTTTACGTGGAGCGTCCACCGTACACGCCCCAGTGAACGAGCTGTTACTATAGAAACGATACCGTATTAGAACAAGCGCATTAATTATAAATAAACCTGTGATTTGCAACTGCACTACTGTCAGAGCTGCTGTTATAGAAAATTAATCAACACCCAATGACCAATCAGAATCCAAAACTCAGCAGCACTGAAGGATAAACCAAGTTAACCAGCACCAACACACACTGATGAAATCAGACGTACACTCTTTTACAAATGTAGTCGATTAGCCGAGAGTATATTTGGGGTAAAAGGGACACTGGGGAGACTGAATCTTGGACAAACTGTTGCTTTAAAATGCAGGAAGAGGAAGGTGATGAAGGTGTGTTTGGGATCAGTACTGAAACCCAGAATAATAATTGGATTTCGGTTATTGGGAGCCATCTAGTGGTCAGATGGAGAATTACAGCTAAACAGCCAGATGTGATTTGATGTGAGTGTTAAAATGGATGCCTGTGTGTGTGTGTGTGTGTGTGTGTGTGTGTGTGTGTGTGTGTGTGTGTGAGGCTGTGTAATAGTGTGTCTCTCAAACATTACTTGGTTCTTATACATGATCATGTCAGATACAGTCATGTATTGATGCTGGTGTTGCCATGGTAACCTATTAACACATAAAGTTCTGTATATAACTGATCGATTTTTTTAATTGTTAATTTCACACCTTAACATTAGATGATATCCTCAGTCAACTAAACATTTTATTTAGTTACTCCTTTCAGTAACATTATTTTCTTTCTTTGAGCTTAGTGTTATTTTTGAGTGCACTGTGTACAAGCATGATTTTTTTTTTAAAGATGTCTCTCTGCCCTTGTGTGTGTTTCCTGCACTGACCACTCCACTCCAGCAGAGGGCGATATTTATCTAAAGGTAAAAGATATTTACTTTAAAACACTTTATCTTTCATACTGCTGCAGTATCAGAATGCATCGAACTCCACATTACTGACTTGAAATATCATTAATGTCATAACACTTTAAAAACTGTTGGGTTTTAATGAGAGCAGAAAATTAGTTTAGAAGCTTGAAGTGTAAAGTAACCGGAGCTACTTTTTTTACTGCATCACTACAATGTTTGAAAGTTAAAAATAAAAGTTCAGAAGAACAGACCGGGGAAGATTTTCTCTCATCATGTGAACACTGGCTTTGGTTTGGAATTTGTGTTTTATATCCGTGCCATTTTTAACTACAAAAAATAATAATCATCATAAAGCGGCCCCAGAATCGATCCTTGAGGAGACAACACGTGATAATACTGCAATGCACACACACACACACACACACACACACACTACGTTGACACTAATAAGCGACAAAGCGACAGGTGATTGTTTATTTTGTACACATTCAGTATGCGCGATATGGAGCTGTGATTTCAGCAACGAGCGACACTCTAACTGAGATTCTCTCTATTCTATGCAAATTACGTACGATGCTATAAAGTCACAAACACACACAGTCGGATTAAATGATTCCTCGGTCCAGTCCTGTGGCGCGTGTGGTCCGACATTTCTTAATTTCCCCGCTCACAATTCAATTCAGATTTACTTATAAAGCACTTTAAAAACCACAAAGTGTACCAAAGTGCTGTGCAATTATAAAAAATATAATATCGAATAAAGAAAGAAATAAAAGAAAATTAAAAATACGTAAAACACCACAAATCGCCTACATCTCTTCCACAGCTAATGGTCATTATAAAATAGCAAAAGCTTCACAACTTTAGTTCCTATCTGCATTTAGTTCCTGTTTACTGTTTGACACAAAAATATGGAAGAAAAACTTATAACTGTGGTTTTATTCTCATTAAACATGGATAGAGATGATGAAAAATCAAGCTTGGAGAGACGTTAGAGCATCTGGTGAGTGTGTTAGTGAACGTTTTGTGAACGTAGGCAAATTAGAGGTTTTTTTTGATTGACTTGTTCTTTTAAAATGAAGATGTCAGTGTGAGACAGTTAGCACAGCAGAAAAATGAAGTCTTTAAGACTTTAAACTGCAGAAAATCCGTCCATCAGAACTCATTTACGGCTCATTATTATCAGTGAAACCGGATAACGGGTCTGTGGAGAACCGTTTAACCTCCTCATCTGATTCACTGTGAAGTGCAGAGAGACTGAACGCTCCGTCTAAACACACACCAGCGTTCCGGCTGTCCTACATCTCCTCCGCAATCCTCACTCCTAATCTACACCAATTAATCGAATAATCGAGCGTTCATCAGTGCTTCACACTCAGTTCGCCAGAGACGAGTCAGACCAAGGGTTATATAGATGAGGGGAACTCCAGAGGGCCTGATTAGTCGACCCAAAGGGACGCTATCCAACAAAAATGATCAGGGCCCCTGGTGATTCAGTCAACAGAATTATTGGCACCCTTTATGAAAATAAATAACACATGCAATAGTCATTATTTTGGGATTAAACACATGGACGTGTTGTATAGTTTTATCTTAACACCCTTTTTTTTACGCTGAAAAATTGCTTAATTAACTTTCCCGTGAGGAGAATAACAGCCATGAGCCTTTCGCTATAACGTCTTCCTGCAATTCCTGCAATTTTACATTTTTCTCTTTCATTATGGACCTGATTTTGTTTAATGATGTTTTTAAGGGTTGTCTTCTTTTATCGCTTTGCTTTTCTCCAAAGAGAAGAAATGGATGATGAATGGATTTAAAGTGTTTGGCTTGGAAATGTTAAACAGTTTGAATTTATTTTCAATATTCTTCTTCATGTTTTAATAATTTTGCCTTATGTTTTTTTATTAGATTAAAAAAAAACACTATAACTTTAAAAAAGAATTTCTCAGAAGCATGACATCATTTAGACGGAAGTTACAGCATTTCTTTGTTTATGTATTTGAGTGGAAATGTATAATTATTGTGTTATATTTCATTTCTGAATTCATTTTCCTGACTGGTGCCAATAATTTTGGAACCAAACACACATGTTCAGTGTGTGAATGTTTTACGCTGGAGCTCAAGTTTAATGTAAACTCTTAAAGGTTCTTCATTTGTCCCTCTGGAGGAACCCTTAAAGGTTCTAAACGTAGAACCCTACAAGAGAGAGGGTTTGAAGTTCAGTGAAAAGTAAAAAAATGAGAACACAAACAGGGTCAAAATCAGGAAACACAGAAGCAGAGAACAAGACTCGGACACAGTACAGGTGAAAACATTAAGGTAATCAACCAACGTCACGAGAGGGGCGGAGACAAGAGCAGACGTGAAAGAAGGGGCATTCCTGACACCTGACTTTTTTTTCATCCCTTAATTATCACTTAAACCCAAAGAACCTTTGAAGAACCTTTTCTTCTAAGAGTGTAGCTAACAATTAATGGCATACAAGTCTGTAAATCATCACACAGTTAACTCAAAAAACATCATTTGTACATAACATTTTTCTAAATTAGCATAATAGGTCTTAAAAATAAATACACAAATGAATTTGCAGCGTTATTATAATCAGAGTCGGACAGAAGGAGTCGTTCCACCTGGTAGAAGAACAGAAGTTGGACAGAGAGCTGCGTCTCCACAGATGGCCAGCGATGACTCCCGTCTGACTCGAATATGAGCAACGTGGTGTTAATTAGCACAGATAACGTGTTAAACTCTTTTTCTCACAAACCACACAAAAGTCACTGAAGTCTGGCAGGTTCGGATAAAATACATTTCAGTTTATATCTGTTAGTGAATCTGAGTGCAGCACCGAGATGTTTTTTTAAAAATGTATTTCAGTTATTAAACAGGTAAAAAAAAGCAATAAAGCTTTATTGGTGTAGAATACGTGATATACAACTGCGTGAGCTCCATCTCAATCTCCTGTTAACACACTGCTCACAGCGTAGTTACGAAGTTACGAAGGTTAAGGTTCAGGTGAGGGGGCGGGGCTAGTGTTCGTACCTTTATTAATATGGAATTAAAAAATAAAAAATAAAAAATCTTACATCATCAGTTTGAATTCGTACAAATTTATAATGAGATCAGATCCGTTTTGTTTTTAGATTAGATGATTTAAGTACAGTTACACCACAGCGCTGTTGAATTCCGGATTCTGATTGGTCAGATCAGAAGGTGTTGATTCATTTTCTATAACAGCAGCTCTGACAGTAGTTAATATGTTATGGTTTCTATAGTAACAGCTCATTCACAGGGACTTGTACGGTGGATGCTCCACGTAAACGGATTTTTTTTAAAAAACGTGTAATCGTTGATACGGTGAGGTTTTTTTGTAACATGTAACATTTACGGAAGGAGTCTCCAGTGTCAGCGCTTTGTAACAGTCAGAGGCAAAGCTGTAACTTTAAGTTTTAGACTTTACGACATTTTCAAGACAGAGGAGTTTTACGCTTCTTTGTGGTTTCTCGCTAACATGACGTTTTCATGGACTTGTTTCATGGACATTCCACAACATTAAATGTAACTAGAAATGGATAAAAAGTATGATGCGGCATTCTTTAATAAATCGTTGTGGTATAAGAGGAATAAAACACTCGGGCACGTGCTGTTTTGGGAAAATAATCGACTTTAAAGTGATAACAGTAACTCCGCTTCATCAGACGGTTCTGGCATTGATTAGTTTCCTATAAAAGCACCACACACAGTGTGTTCTATTCTTTACGTAGGAAAGCTGTAGTTAAGTATTAATGTATACTTATTTGTGGACCTTGTAGTTAAGATTTTGCCGAAGTGTCGTGTTTCCCTCTTACAGTTGGACTTCCTGTGTAAATTTACAACTCGTAAAATGTACACAACGCTGTAGCGCAGCTGCGTGTCCTTTTCTGGGAATGTTAAACTGCGGTTAATCATCGCCTCGGTGATGGAGGGGGAATCTGCGAAGGCCGAGCTTTAATAGAGAAATGCATTAAAGCCGTAACTCGATTAGACGAACCGTAATCGAATCACTTGAGCCCATGATCGTTTGCTTTGCGTCACCGATTGGACACAATTTCCTGGAGAGTTAAAGCGAGGCAGCATTTCTACTGAATGAGATTAGACTCTAAACACACAGGAGGAGAGAGAGATCGAGAGAAATGATTATAAGATGCATGTGCAAAATCACGATACGCTCGTTTTCAAAGGGAGTAACCGCTGGACACGGCGCTACTCAGAGCATTTGCCCGTACAAAACGTTTACGTTCGTTTACATTCGATGTTTTTTTAAACTGTGAAAAAACTATAGAAGTTGCTGGGCCATTCAGCTTGTTTAACTCTTGTAAATGAAACTTTATTTAAAAAATTATTTTTCAACATTTCAGACAACAATCATTCAAATTTTATACAGTTTGTTTACTGCAATTTTTTTTCTCAAACTAGTAACAGGGTTGATATTTTTAGCATAGAATTATCAAACACACAAAATATAATTAATTAGCATCCATGCTAATGACATGAGGACATTAAGGGCTTTCTAATGATTTACGTAAAATGTATTTATTATTTATATTGTTTAGAATTAATAGTAAATTGTGTAACAGGTTTGTACTTTTGTAACAGAGCAATCTTGTCAGTCAATATCACCTTCTGGAAAATAAAGAAAAAGAATGAAAGCGCTTTGCTTTTCTTCTTCCCATGATCATCAGGAAATTCAGATGATGCAACTTCCTGTTGAACATGTGACTTGTTTCATAGGAGTGAAGGTGTTCAGGTAACAGGGTCGAGTGAATGAACTAAAATGGGAAATACTTCGTCATCTATAACTGAAGGAGTCGTGGAGACGGATCAAGCTTAGGATAAGAACTGGATTCACACATTAATGCAAAGATATTTGAAGAATTGTGATGATTATATTTGAAAATAAAGTGCTGTTGTAGTGGGCAGGGACGAGCAAAAACGCTCCTGCTCTATTTTTATTAATGTTTTTAAGTCTAATATACCTGTAACTAGATTAAAAAAAAAACTCAGGTTCTTTAATAAATGAAAAAATTGTAATCGTTGTCAAACTGCTGTGGAATTAAGAGGAATAAGAGGAATAAAACACACACACGGGACATGCTGTCGTAGGAAAATGATCAACTTCGCAGTGAGATGCATCGCACCACCCCGACATGGATTAATTTGCGATAGCAGCATGCCCCGTCATGTGTAATTAGTTATGTCATGCAATACAGTTTTCACCGAGATGAAGAGATACAAACTTGAGGCAATTTCACAAAACAGTAGATGGAGGAATTTCTGAATTTACTTTGGGTTTGAGTCTGAACTCTTTTTTTTTTTTGTCCATTTTCGTCCACAGTAGGAAAATATTAAAAGAATAACCTTAATCACATCTGTTTAAATGTTAAATAATGCTGACAGTCGAGCTTATTATTACACATACAGTATACTGTAATGTCTTCTTCAATAATAGACCCCATTAAGAAAAGTTTTAGCACCCGAACTGGACAGAATCTAACTAGCTAGTTTGTTAATTAGCTACCAGACTGAAGGAGTAAAATGTCATCGTTGTGTCCTGGACAGAAAATGGCAGCGAATCTCTGAATCTCTGTGTCTGAAAGTTTGAACTCCGGCGTCTGTAATTCGATATTCATTACGTTCATCTGGTAAATATCTCGCCTCATAAACAACGGCGTTTTGTACTTTTCTTCTTCCCAGTCATATGAGAATATTACCCATAATGCAATGCAATTGCACGGGTCATTACACTTTTTTTTCTGATGGTTTTTAATTCAAATCAAATCTGCTGCCTTTTCATAAAGACACAATTACAGTGTGACAGTAGAAGATCGAGCCGGAGCTAAAAGTAGCAGGCTAATTAAGATTGACCTTTTGCTAACGCGCTGTAAAAAAAAAAAAGACCTCGTGATTAGCGCTTTTACTCCCTTTCACATGTTCAATGACACCCTCTTATCCCTCATGTTTCTCTTTTTGTGTCAGACGGAGCAATTATCCGCTGTTCCATTAGGAGGGAACGTCCCTTTAATTCACTCTCCGCCAGATCGTGTGCTCGGTGCGTCCGTGCATTTTGTTCTCATCATGGACAAAAAAAAAAATGGACAAGGAGAGAGACGGACCTGAGAAATCATCAGATCGCAACATCTGAAGTGCTACATCACATCCACCCACCTACTCAGCGATGCATGGAGCGCTAATGCATTAGCTCTATACGCAGCTAGGCCTTTCAGGAGAAAATGTTCCGCTAATGTTCTGCAGATTTGCATTATTATAATTAGGACCCGTTGATTATGAATAATAAGAGGGTCTGACGCTCGTGAAGGACTTCTTTTTAGAATTTTTTTCATAATGAAGTGCAGGAGAAGAGTGTAGTGCTCTACTTTTCTGAAAATGGTGCATTATTAAAGGCAGACATGTTCGATGACAAAAAAAACAGAAACGAGGGCTTACTCGTTTACTTACTGTTACAAAGAACATGTACATTATCGAGAGATTCAAAGGACTTTTCCATAGTGGAGCATGTGCTTTGAAGTTTTCATACTGCAAGAAGTTTGAACTTTTTCTAGTGGAACAAATCCTTTTAACTTTTTATAATGTAGCGAGCTCTTTTCAACTTCTTATAGTTTCAACTTTTCATAGTGTAACAGATTTTCTGATCATTTTATAGTGTAACACATTCTTTAGTGTCAAGAGAGTGTGATATGTTTTTTTAATGTTTTTCTGAACTTTTCATAGTGTAACAAATTATTTTGAACTTTTTGATAGAGTTTTTTTTACAGTATAACATCATTTGAACTTTGTGATAGTGTAATATGCTTTTTTTATGTTTTTATTTTTTACGTTTTTCATAGTGTAACAAATTATTTGAACTTTTTGTCAAGTTTCACAAGATATACACCAGTGTTCTTCAAAAATCTTTTTACTTTATCTTTTATATTTATTTATTTATTTATTTAATAAGGACAATACACATTAATTCACAGATTTGGACCTTAATAAGACCTTAAGGACTACTGATGCGATTTTAAAGCTTTACTCACCTTTACAGATCATTCAAATTACACCACATGCACCTTCCCACTAAAGGTACTGAAGGTACTAAAAGATGTGCCCTTGATGTTACCACACCACAATAAGTAAAAGTACAGCTTGGCACCTTTATTAGTGAGAGTACTGTTATTGTTAAAAATTGTTGCCATACAAATAAAATAAAATTTCTGTAAAAGGGATTACATCATACACTGGGTCATTCTTTCATTCATTTTCAGAATATTTCTCCTTGGTGCTCCTTCTCTCTTTCGCTGCTCATCAACACCAAACACAGCATCTCGTCCCCGGAGATGAAGATGAGCTCCTCAGCGCCTTCGCCCAGGTTCTCCTCACCTGTCCGGACTTGCCTGAGTGCTCTACATCTTCACATCTTCTGCACACAGGGGCCTCATCCATGTTTAAAGTGCGGTAATTAAGCAGCGACACACAGCTGGGGCTCCGGCGGCCATGTTAGATCCCACAGCAGGACGGCACCCTCCAATTATAATTGTTATTATTCTTATCGGCTCATTTTTAATTCCCCGGGAGAAGTTCACACTCTCTCTCTCTCTCTCTGTGTTGCCGCTGGCTAGCATGGGAATGGAGCGTGAGTGAAGTGAAGTGGAAGTGCGCTGAAGATGAGCGCTGGTCCCTCGCTTCACACCGTAGTTAAAGCTTTATGCCTTGAAGCGAGTGATGCAGCCGTTGCGTACCGTGTTTTCTTTCTCTCTCAGATGGTCGTGTCTCATGGCAAGCATGGGAATAGATTTTACCCTGCCAGTGATCGCGTGATTGAAGCTTTATGTCTTACAGCAAGTGAAGCATGAGATCTGTGTCCCCAATACACATGATAGCAAATGATTATTCCTCAGTGCTAGACCGGCTGTGTCTCATTTCACGCACCTTACACCTGATAAAAAAGTGCTTAAGTGATGTCTACAATCAGTTATGATCCGGTGTCCCACTAGGTTCTCTCTTAGGCCCTCTACTATTCTCAATTTATATTACTTTTTTTTTTTTTTTTTTGCTTACAGGGTCGTGTCTCATTTCACATCTGGCAAGTGATATAATGTTTAAGTTTGCACTTCACTTAATTGTGATTCCTTTGGACAAAGTTTTTTGCACAAAGCTTTGCAGCTTAAAGCAAAGTGACAGACACACACACACACACACACACACACACACACACACTGCATCCAGCTTCTAGGGCTGTGTCTTATTTCACACTTAACAAAAAAGCACCAGCGAAGGAATGTACAAGGGTTGTGTCTCATTCCAATCAATACACCTCACAAAACATAATATCAGGTGATTCATGGAATCAATTGATGCATATGATCTTAAAGCGTATGATAAACACTCGACAGTGTTGTCTTAGGATTAATTGGGCTGCGTCTCAATTAACTTTACCCCTTAAAAGCGAGTGATACACACAAAAGTTCCTTCCCTCTGAGAGGGTCGTGTTTCATTACGTTCAGAGCAGAAGTGGGATTTTCTTTCTTTCATCAGCTTGTATTTTTTATGTGTATAAAGTTAGGGAATGTATATTTTTTACGTATCCAGCTCGTGTGTGAGACATTCAGATCTTCAGTCTAAATGAAACTAATCATTTAAAAAAAGTGATAGTTTCTCAGATGGACTCTAAATAAAAATATCAAAGGTAAAATGTATTTTTATATGTTGGCCTTTGTTGCATTTTCGTTTGTTTTGTGTTTTAGTGCCTGGAGGCTTGGCGTGTTACTATTCAAATTCTTAAAATAAATGAAAAGGGTTAATTTTAACTCTTTATTAAAGCCCTAACTCTTCTTTGCAGGTTGTGACTTAATGGTAAAGGATAAAATGAGTTGAGAAGCTGGACTAATGCACATCAGAAGGCTTTTACGCAGCACTAAATCATTCCTCATTCAGTATATGAAAAGACTGGACTGAAAATTACATTCTAAAATAAGAAAAGTTTTATAGCTCAGGCTGAATAATTAAAACTATAAATACAGAGTTTTAACTCTTCACTCCACCATCATACGTACTGTACACGTATCAATATTTATCATTGTTTTCAATTCCTTGTTTTTCTTCTGCAAAAACAGAAATTAGACTTAAAAAAGATCTAAAAAAGCAACACGTTTGCTTCACCGTCCTTAACACATGAAAGAAAATTATATAAATTAAGTTTGTCCAGCTGTCCTTTCTACACCTCCGTGTGTGGGAGAACGAGAGGATTTTCTGCCTTTTCACTACTTTCAGGACTTTTTTTGTCCCTATTGTTTGTCATCCTCCGGGGTTTAACACGTCCAGCGGGAGATGTTCCGTGTAGGAGGGTTCCTGTGACTCATTAACACCATGATTAAAAGTTATAGAGTGAAAGATCCTTCAGCACGGATTACTGCAACCGAGAACTTCTCATTTTTTACATTTTTTATAAATCTTACACGTCAGAGTGAGACAATGTGCTGTGATACACACTTTTAGACAAAAAAAAGGTTCTTTCAGGGATATTAGCCTCTTAAAGGCTTCTTAATGATATGAAAACACTCTGTTATAGAACTTTTAAGGGTTCCTTAAAGGGACGTATGAAGAACTCTTAGCTATATAGTTATATTGTTAACATAACACATAACCGCTGTACATTACAAAGCTCCTGTTAAGTGGTTAATTGACTGATCCCAAGCCCCGCCTCCTTTTCTTGTCCATCCAATCACTGCTTAGCAACCGTTGCTATACTTCATCACCTTGTTCAGGAGACTCGAAAGCAGGGGTTCTCAAACTTTTTGGGCGAACGACCCCAAATGCGACCCTGAGCCCTGGCATTTTGGTCTTTATTTATGATAATGTTTATAAATCCATATTCAATAAATGCTTCAGCATATTTTTGTGATAGATTTCTTGATGTTTTAGATCAAGAAAAAAATTGTCCACTTGTCCAAAAAATTGTCCAAAAATTGACAGTACCATTTCACAAATAGCAACACACACAATCCATCTTCAGAGTTGGAGTGATATTTGGAATATTAATTTGTAAAATGAATAAAAGAAAAGAGGAGATGGTGAGTTTCTCTGATGACCCGTAGTCTGAGAGCTCCTACTGGAATGTTTCTGACCTCATGAAGTGGAAGCGCTTTTATATCGTCTGTCCCTATATTCAAGTCTCAAACATACACTCCTGGGAAAAAAAAGGGCCAAGCCCAAAATGGCAAAATATGAAGCTTTTAATGGTCTTAAGAATAAATGATTGGTGAGGAAATGAGCAGGAATGAAGCAGATGCACTCCTGAGAGCTCCTGTGCCTCCATTCGCTGGTTTCCTTTCGCTGTTTGGGGAAAAGCTAGAAACAGCGAAATTCACTTCTATAGTCTTCTGGTACACAAAATCATGATAATGATTAAAATGTTTGATGTAAAATTCAGACTAACACGTGTTTTACAAAACTTTTCCAAAAATATCTTCTGTTTTTTTTCCTTAAAAGATTAGTGATTATTTGGTTATCTGACGCACCTGATGCAGCTCATCAAGAGCCACAAGACTTAAACATTTACAGAAATCAAAGAGAAAAGCTCCCAAACTGAGCTCCTTTATCTATCTGTTTAATTCCTGCTCATTTCCTGACCAATGATTTGTTATTAAGACCATTAAAAGCTTAATATTTTGCCATTTCGAGCTTTTTTGCCCAGGAGTGTAGGAAGCACATCAAGCAGGTTTTCTGTGTTTTAAACCCAGCTGTGGAAATCAGGAGAAATTCTGGGGAAAGAAAAACAACTCTTTAATAAAATCCTTCTCATGGATCCACGCTGCTCTCCTGCTCCCTCACTGTTAGACCGTAATTCCCCCCTGGAGTGTGTTAATGCATGTGTCACCACCTCTTTCCCACAAAACCATGCAAAATACAACCAGGTATGAAGAAAATAATGATTTAGAGCTGAAGAAATGAGGGATGCAACACATATTAAACATCAATATGCCATACACGCTGCTCAGTGAGTTAAAGCCCAGATCAGCAAGACATTTTAGAGTTTAGTACAGCGTTTTATTTCTTTTCAAAATGTTTCATTCAGTTTACAGATGTTATGCTTTACATTCACTTTGGTATATTAACAATATTTCTATTTTGTTTAGTTTCCCGTCTTGATCTTGGCACCCTTTCCATTCTAAAATCTCTCTCTTAAAAAAAAAAATTAGTAAAGGATAAAGTCATGCTGTATGTGAAAGTGAAGTTTTATAAAAGCAGACAGTGATTATAACCAACAGGAAATGTCCAGCTAATAATCTTTAACTATAAAACACTTCGAGTTTCAAAATATTGAAGTGTGTTACATGTAAAAGATAAAGGGGATGATACTAGGAGGACTAAAATAGAACCTTTTGGGACACCGTATCGTATCATATCATATAATAATATCATATCGTATTGTATCATACTGTAATATATCATATCATATAATGTCGTATTGTATCATATAATATCGTATCATACAATAGTATCATATCGTATCACATCATATTGTATCATACTGTATAGTATCATATCATATCATAAAATAATATCATATATAATATCATATCGTATCACATCATATTGTATCATATCATATAATATTGTAACATCATATCACATCATATCATATCGCATCGTATCGTATCATATTGTGTCATATTATATCATAAAATATATCATATCGTATCATATCATATTGTATCGTATCATATAATATTGTACAATATATCGTATCATATCGTAACGTATCACTTCGTATCGTATCATATCATATATCATATCGTATCGTATCATATCATATTATATTATATCGTAAAATATATCGTATCATATTGTATCATATTGTGTTGTATTGTATATTGTATTTTATGCTCCATTTAGGAATTTCCTTTTATGCTTCATTTAATTTGTCTCATCAGTTCAGTCAGCCATTTCGATATTGTCCTTATGCAATCATTTTAAATAAATAAAAATAAAATACAAGATGTTTGGACAATTTAACACGTTCCCCCGCAACTACTGTTTACACGGCACTGTGACGTGACCTGTCTGTGTGGAAGATGCTGTATAAATATAAATACTGGTTATTATTATTATTATTATTATTATTATTAATTACAGATCATCACAGGTCTGTACTGGTTCCTGATGGTTCTGTAATGGTTAGCGATGGAACGTGGAGCTTATTTTGTTTATGCTGTTGGTATCTCCATGTAATCAATCCCTGCTGAAACATTCATTAGAAAGCATGAGAGATTTCTGCTGGTTCCTCATGTGTTCCTGTTGGTTTATAGTGGCAGTTTAATGTATTGTTTGTTCTTAACGGTTCCTGATGGTTTATCTAATTTTATTTGGGTGGTGATCATCTACCAATAAAAGAGGAGTTCTGGTAGTATTAATTAATTACCAGAAAATCGCTCATGGAAGCCCAAAGGAATCTGATGCAAACCAGTAGATGTTTTATGAGCAGGGATGAAGAATCTGAGGCTGGGGTTAGAAGAAGAAGATCAGAAGAAGTAAAAGAAGTGTTTGTGTATGAAAGAAGTGAAAGAAATGAAGAATTTGTAAATGAATAAGTTTTTCTGGAGGAGTGAGATGGTGCTGAGGTTGAGCTTGGCTGAGATTCTGGGCAGAATTTGGATTTTGGACAATTTATGATCAGAAGGATGCTAGGATCTTGAGCAGAACCCTGAACTCTGGGATTCTGCCTCATTTGTACGTCACTTTGGATAAAAAGCGTCTGTTAAATGAAGAAATGTTAAGTGGGAAATAAATCCAGTTGTGCATGTGGCATTTATTTACATTTCAGACTCTAAAGGGAAAATATGAAATTAGGAAAACAGCGAGTGTTGATCTCCGAGCTCTGCGTCTCTCTCCATTCCTCCTGCATGACACAAACCCGAACCAGAACCAGTTTAACTCCAGCTCATGGCTGATTCTCCACGCTGTAAAGTCCCTTGTTTACAGGAGGACGTCTCACACCCGAGTGAGGAAGGGAAAGCCGTTAAACAGGGTCATTACTCCGTGTGTGAGATGCATCTTCGTTACGAGCTGATTGCCGTTGCTATAGTTGCTATAGTGGATGTGACGGTAATGACCGTATCCTCGGCGGCCATGAAACTCGGTTTTACGACCTCGATGAGACACGAGGATCCATCAGAGCCGCTCTGTATCTGATGCTTCTGGAAATGAACGCCGCTCAGGCGGTGTCACAGCTTTCACTATCTGACCACAGTTTAGCATTTTCAGAAAGAACAACAAAATGGAGGAACTGATGATTACTACACCTCGCTTTGCTACACCTGCCGGAGGTTTGATGGTTTAGTGAACAGCTAATGGTTGGTTGGTAGCGACATCAAGAAAATAGCGAGGAGGCAAGTCTGGGTTGAGAGCTAAATAGTTTCTGGTTCATAGAAAAGTAGAACTCAGGAACGCAAACGGGGTCAGTCTTTGAGAACATACACAGCCACGCCCCTTAAGCATTAATGAGTAGGCCTAGTATTATTACTGCACTTGGCTAATAAGATTAGCTAAAGTTAGCATACCTATAAATTCCATCTCCTTGCCTCCATATATGGACTCCAAGACACGCCCACATTCGGGTTCTGTGGTCCGACCCACTCAGAGCTGCTACCATTTCCATATATGGCGTCAATGACACGCCTTCTATCATGTGTGATCTTCTTGAAAAATGTGATCTTCTGAACTAGAACCTGTTTCTGGAACAGCGTTATTTTTAGCCAATCACTGCCCTCTGATGTCATCTGTGATTGTTCGATGTTTTATTAAATAAAAAGGACACATTTTGCCACGAATTTTTTTAAGGACTCCACTGTAATGGACTAGCTAACATTAGCTACCTACAATTGCTATCTGCTCACAGCTCCGCCCTCTCGTATTCTTGTTTTCTATTGGCTCACATTTCTGTTGAGATTCATGAATTACCCTTGAAGTGAATTTAAGTTTATTAAAACAATGTGAAAATATTAATTGATTAGAAACCTTCTGAAAGCACCTCCTTCGACTCAGAGCTCACCTTTGATCAGGATTAGCTCAGAGATTAGCACCATCTCGCTTCGCTAGCTTTGTTTTCGTAAA